>CAUYPK010158998.1:0-12914 GCA_963574355.1 Loris lydekkerianus | reverse complement strand
TGTCTCAAAAAAAAAAAAAAAAGGTAAATAATAAGGACTTAAGAATCTTTTCCTGGTTTTGGATCAGGGTGATATATGCTTCATAGAAAGTGTTGGGTAGTATTCCTTCTTTTTCGATGTTTTGGAAAAGGTTAAGTAATATAGGTATTAGTTCCCTCTTTAAAGGTTTGGTATAATTCTGATGTGAAGCCATCTGGTCCCGGACTCTTCTTTTCTGGGAGGTTTTATAAGATAATCAAAGGGCATGCCGCCTTTCCTCAGAGATAAGGGCCAGATATTGTCAGAGGTCTATAGGTGCTCTGCCCTGAGGAGAAGACAGTCATTACTTCATACTGAGTAAACTGACTGAATGCTTGAAGATATTTTTCCATTAACTCTGTTCCCCTGTGGCTACTTTCTTCTTTATCATTTTCTTTACACACCTGCCCAGAGATTAGTCAATGTTTAGAAGAAGATGTTTACTACAAAAGTGATTATGTTGATGTGTTAACAGGATATTTCCTTTTTAGTTGATTTCAGATAGGTAAATTGAGGTAATGGTAAAACTCATAGATAATAGATTAAGTGTGTAGTGACTAGAAAGATATAAATTCAAACCCCTAAATAAAGATCTTTGCTACACATCATCTCTTTTTGTGTAGTCAGTTTCTTGACTTAATAATTACAGGAGTGAGCTTACACCCATGGCAAAGCTGTTCGTTTGCGTCTCGGGTCACACAACAGGTTTCGTGTAGTTGATTCTATTTCAGTACTTGATATAGGTCTGGTCAGTATTTCTAATTCTTTATGACTAGTCTAGGATTTGGCGTGCTTCCAAATATTGGTCAATTTCTTTCAGATTTTCATATTTCTGAGAATAAAGTTTTTGTAGTATTCATTAAATATTTTTTTAATTTCTTTTTTTACATTAAATCATAGCTGTGTAATATTTTTTGAATTTCTGAAGTGTCTGTTGTTATTTCGCCTTTGTCATTTCTGATTGATATTATGGACTTTAATTTTCTATTTTAGGCCAAAGGTTTATCCATTTTGTTGAAGTTTTAAAAAAAACTGACATTTTGATTCACTGATCTTTTAAATAATTCTTTTGCTTTCAATTTCATTTAATTCTGCTCTAATTTTAGTTATTCTTTTCTTCTGCTGATTTTAGGGTTGGAATGTTCTTCCTTTTCCAGTTGCTTAAGATGTCCCATTAAGTTATTGACTTCCTCTCGTTCCATTCTCTAGAGGAAGGCTTGCAAGGTAATAAATTTCCCTCTTAGGACTGCCTTTGCAGTATCCCATAGGTTCTGATAATTTGTGTCTTTATCATTGTTTTGTTCCAAAAATTTGGCAATTTCCTTATTAATCTCATCTGACCCAGCTATCACTCAGCATAAGGTTATTTAGTTTCCATGTCTTTGTATGAGTATACAGATACCTGTTATTGTTGAGTTCAACTTTTATAGCATAATGATCCGAGAAAATACAAGGAATAATTTCTATATTTTTAAATTTGCTGAGGTTACATTTTGTGACCTAAGATGTGATCAATTTTGGAGGATGTTCCACGGGGTGATAAGAAGAATGTGTATTCAGTTTTGTTAGGATGAAATGTTCTTTAGATGTCCGTTAAATTCAATTATTGTATGGTGACATTTAAGTCTAAAATTTCTTTTCTTAGTTTCTTTCTTTTTCTTTCTTTTTTTTTTTTTAAGTATATGTGCTGCCGAAGCGAGCACTTGCTTAGTTTCTTATTGGAGGATCTATCCAACACTGCCAAAGGGGTGTTAAAATCTCCAACTATTATGGTGCTAGAAGATATTAAATTGCTCATAGTTTTAGGGTCTCCCTTATAAACTGAGGAGCATTCTGGTTGGGCGCATAAAGGTTAGTAATTGACATCTCATCATGTTGAGTGTTTCCCTTAACAAATATGAAGTGACCATCCTTGTCTTTCCTTACTATTGTTGGTTTAAAGCCCAGTGCAGGTGTCCTCAATCTTTTTAAACAGGGGGCCAGCTCACTGTCCCTCAGACCATTGGAAGACTGGACTATAGTTTAAAAAAAAAAAACTATGAACAAATTCCTATGCACACTGCACATATCTTATTTAGAAGTAAAAAAACAAAACGGGAACACATACAATCACACCGCCTCATGTGGCCCGCGGGCCACAGTTTGAGGACCCCTGGCCTAGTGTATCTGCAAATAAAATTGCCACCCCTGCTTTTTTCTGATTTCCATTTGCCTGAATTACAGATGCCCATCCCTTCACCCTGAATCTATATTTATCCTTTAAGGTAAGATTCTTGTATGCAGCAGATATCTGGCCTGAGTTTTTGTATCCAGTCAGCCAACCTGTGCCTCTTAAGAGGACAGCATAGGCAATTCACATTAATTGTGAGTATTGATAAGCCTGGTAGTATTTTGGGTGTCAAGTTTTTCTAAAGTCCAGTAGACATTCTGAATCTTTTCACCACTGTGGAAATTGGATTTTGGTCAAGAATTTCAGAGTGAGTTT
The DNA here is from genome assembly GCA_963574355.1 of Loris lydekkerianus. Lineage (NCBI taxonomy): Eukaryota > Metazoa > Chordata > Mammalia > Primates > Lorisidae > Loris > Loris lydekkerianus. Next base: position 10,411 of record CAUYPK010158998.1, on the reverse strand, counting down.
ACTTTGGTGGTACACCATTGTGCTGGTGATTATGGAGAATGGGTCTGAGGATATCCTGAAGAGCTGGTTTGGTTATGGCAAATTTCTTCAACATGTGTATGTCATTAAAGTATTAACTTTTACATCATAAATAAAGTTCAATTTAGCTGGATACAGGATCCTGGGTGGAAAGTTGTTTTGTTTTAGGAGATTGAAGGTCAATGACCGGACATCTTCTGGCTTGAAAAGTTTCAGCAGAGAAATCTGCAGTCATTCTAATATTCTTCCCCATGTAGGTTATGATTTTCTTATATCTGGCTACTTGCAGGATTTTCTTCTTCATCTTAACTTTGGCAAAGTTAATTACAATGTGTGTAGAAGATGCTTTATTTGGGTTGATTCATGTTGGGGTTCTGAAACTGTCCGCTATCTGAATTGCAGTATCTCTTCCCATGCTAGGGAAGTTCTCCTCAATTATTTCTTGGAGTAAAGTATCTGTGCCTTTTGGACTATCCTCTTCTTCAGGGATACCTATGAGGCGAATGTTTGCTCTTTTGGAGTGGACCCACAATTCTCTCGGGAAATGATCTGTTTTACTTCTCCACTGCTCTTCCTCTTTGAGTGTTTGGGAGCATTCAAAAGCTTTTCTTCAATGTCAGAGATCCTCTCTTCTGCCTGCTCCATTCTGTTACTGAGGGATTCTACTGTATTTCTCAGATCTTTGAGGGCTGCAAGTTCTTGCCTCAATGTGTCAAAATCTTTGGTGATTTTGTCTCTGAATTCATGGAATTCTTCAGACAACTTTTGAATTACTCCTTGGATTTCTAATTCCATTCTTACCTCGATTTTTTTTTATCTTATATGCAATCCAAATTCTGAATTCAATTTCTGACAGGTCAGCCATTTGTTTATGAATGGGATCTTCTATTGTGTCTCCCTTGTCATTCCTTGGGGGAGCTGATCTACTCTGATTATTCGTGTTGCCAGAGTTTTTCCACTAATTCTGCCCCATGATTATTTTTAACTGTTTGGCTAGAGAAGCTGGCAAGGTGAAACTGAATTGAGGGCTCCTGGAGTTGTAATTAACTAGCCCTTTACCAAAGAACTGGGACTGGTGATTGCAGCTTTTCCCTTAGAGCTTTACAAAGGTTCCATTCAGAACTACTGCCTCAAACTCTGGGCACCTGCTTGGTGTCGTGGGGCTAGATGGTGTTGACAGGTATTCAGCTTGTCTCTGTCCAATCCTAGTGAAACAGTGGCTTTGGACTGAAATCTCAGCTATGGAGCTATATAAGCAACTAAGATACTCCCCCCTCCAAAAGGTGACAATTGAAAGGGGAGAATCCCACACTCCCACAACAACACAACCAGGGTACAACCTTAGTGGGTCCCAGGTGATTGGCCCGGTCAAGAGTTCTAAATCAATTGTCCCAGTCAACACAAACACCAAGCAGGTGGAAGAGTTCAAAAGGTCTTCAGCATCTAGGCAGCGGGGATCCACTGGCAGCTCAATTTGACCCCAGTGGGAGGGACTGTGGAGCTGCCACCATTGTCAGGGGCGATGCTGACAAGTGGTCCCTGGTGGTCAGTAGCAAGAGTCCTAAGCTATGCTCTTTCCAACACAGGGCAAGTTTCTCTCCCCTTCTGATTCCCTACATCTAGTAAAGTTATATTTCATCACAACTGCCCCACAGCTGTTGAGGTACCCCACCCTGGCTAAAATCTGACAGCCCGGATTTTGCAGAGGGTAGTCTTCCAGACTGCCAGGAGAAGGGGGAGGGGTAGATTGGGAGTTCAGGAAGGTAGGGAGAATATTAGATTAACTTTTGGCCCAAGCAAGAGACTGCCTGGGCTTGCAGTGGTATCTCTCTGTGGAGGGAGTCCCAGTCCTCAGTCGTTCTCTCCTCTTTGGTGAAACAAAAGGTCCTCTATTCTCTACCCACTGCAAGCTGCTTTCTTGGGGGGAGGAGAAGGATTCCCTTCCTCTTTGGGATGGGTTTTGCACCTGAAATTTGTTTCCTTAAGAGTCCCAGCTTGGCGCAGCAGGGGTGGTGCAAAACTATCAATCCTTTCTCTCAGCTCAGTTCCTGATCTTCCACTTTATTGGGTTATTTCTGGTCACTATTTCTCCCTCTGGATGGGAGCCTCTGCTGAAAGGTGGCTTCAGCCATCTTGCCTCTTTCCTCCCATCATATAGAATTTAATACTTTCATGAAATACCATGAAAAATCTACTGGTCTTTTATATCTATTCACTTTTTTCCTCAGTTTAACTGAGATATAATTTGCATTCCATTAACTTAATCCACCGTAAGGGTAAAACTCAGTAAGTTTTAATCAACTTACAGAGTTACACAATAATAATCACAATCCAATTCTGAAACCTCTTCATTCCCCCCACCACCTGCAAATTTTCCTTGAGTCTATCAGTTGCCTACCACCACTTTGCAGTCATACGCAACCACTAATGGGATGTTTTCCTCTCTATAAATTTGTCTTTTTGGCATTTTGACATAACTGGAATCACGTAACATGTACTCTTATTCCTCTGGCTTCATTTAAGCAAGATTTGGAAAGCTATGATCTGCAGACCAAATCCAAACTGTCACATGTTTTTGTAAACAAAGTTTTACGGGGACATAATCATGCTCTTTCTGTACTGTGTATGCCTGCTTTTGCACTTCAATAGCAGAGTCTACGAAGGCATACCCTGAAGATGTTGCGGATTCAGTTCCAACCACCACAATAAAGTGAATCACACATGCATTTTTTTGGTTTCCTAGGGCATATAAAAGTTGTGCTTATACTATACTGAAGTCTTATTATGTGTGTAATAGAATTATGACTAAAAAACGTAAATACCTTAATTAAAAAATAATATACTAAAAAATGCTAATGGTTATATTTTAGCCCTCAGCAAGTTATAGTCTGCAACTAACTGTTCAGGATGGTAGTTGCTGAAGAATGGGGCAGGTATGGAAATTTCTTAACATAAGACAACAATAAAGTTTGCCACATTGATTGGCTCTTCCTTTCACCAAAGACTTCTCTGTAGCACACAATGCTGTTTGATAGCATTTTACTCACTGCAGAATGTCTTTCAAAACTGGAGTCAATCCTTTCAAACCTTGCTACTGCTTAATCAGTTACATTTATATACTATTCTAAACTTTCTCTTCTCATTTCAACAGCCTCTTTACGTGTAGATTCTATCTCAAGGGAACTACTTTCTTTGCTTATCCTTCCAAAGCAACTCTTCATCCTTTAAAGTGAGATTGTAGTGAATTAATCAAATCTTTAGTCTTCACTTCTAATTCTTGTTCTCTTGGTATTTCTACCACAATCATATAAGTTTCTTCAATTGAAGTCTTGGGCCCCTCAAAGTCATCCATGTAAGCTGGAATCAAGTTCGTCCAAAATCCTAATAATGTTGATTTTTTTACCTCCTCCTATGAGTCACACATGTTCTTAATAGCACTTAGAATGATGAATCCCTTCCATAAGATTTCCAATTTACTTACTTTTTTTTTTTTTTTTGGAGAGTGTCTCACTCTGTCACCCTGGGTAGAGGGCCATGACATCATCATAACTCTCAGCAACCTCAAACTCTTGGGCTCAAGCAATCCTCTTGCCTTGGCCTCCCAAGTAGCTGGGACTACAAGCACGTGCCACCATGCCCGATATTTTTCTATTTTTTAGTAGAGACAAGGAGTCTTGCTCTTGTTCGAACTGGTCTCAAACTCCTCAGTTAAGCAATCTACTGGTCTTAGCCTCCCAGAGTGCTAAGATTACAGGTATGAGCCACCGCGCCTGGCCACAAAAATGTATTTCTTAAATACTAAGACTTGAAAGTCAAATTTATTCCTTATTCCATGGGCTGCTGAATGGACATTGTGTTAGCCAGGATGAAAACAATATTAATCTCCTTGTTTATCTCCATCAGTGGTCTTGTACAACCAGATGCACTGTCAATGAACAATAGTATTTTGAAGAAATCCTTTTTCTGAGCAGGTCTCAACAGTGGGCTTAAAGTATTCACTAAACCATGCTGTAAAACAGATATACTGTGAACCAGGCTTCATTGTTCCATTTATAGAAACCAGGCAGGATAGATTTAGCATAATTCTGGGACATAGGATTTTCAGGATGACAAATGAGCACCAACTTCCATTTAAAGTCATTAATTGCAGTAGACCCTAAAAAGAGTCAGCTTGCCCTTTGAAGCGAGGCATTGACTTTTTCTGTCTAGCTATGAAAGTCCTAGATGCCACCTTCTTCCAAATGAAGACTGTTTCATCTACACTGAAAGTCTGCTGTTCAGAGCAGTTACCTTCATCAATAATTTTAGCTAAGTCTTCAGGATCACTTGTTACAGCTTCTGCATCAGTACATGCTACTTCACCTTGCACTTTTGTGTTATGGAGATGGCATCTTTCCTTAAACCTCATGAACCAAACTCTGCTATCTTCAAACTTTTCTTCTGCAGCTTCCTCACCTTTCTCAGCCTTGTAGAGTTGAAGAGAGTTAGAGTCTTGCTCTGGATTAAGCTTTGGCTTAAGGGTGTCACAGCTGGTGTGATCTTTCTCAACTTTCTCCATTTCACCAAAAGGATGTTTTGTTTTCATATCATTCTTGTGTTCACTGGAGTAGCACTCTAAATTTCCTTCAAGAACCTTCCCTTTGCATTCACAACTTGGCTGTTTGGTACAAGAAATCTAGCTTTTGGCCTGTCTCAGCTTTTCTCATACCTTCCTCACTAAGCTTAATCATTTCTAGCTTTTGATTTAAAGTGACAGAGGTGTGATAGCTACTTTTACTTGAACACTGAGAGGCCACTATAGGGTTATTAATTGGCTTATTTCAATACTGATATGTCTTGGGGAATAGGGAAGCCCAAGGAGAGGAGGAGATACAGGAGAATAGTTTGGTGGAGCAGTCAGAACACACATATCCACTGAGTAAGTTCACTGTCTTATGTAGTATGTGGTTTGTGACACTGAAACAATTACAGTAGTAACATCCAAGATCACAGATCATAGATCAATATAACATATAATAATGAAAATTTGAATATTAAGAAGATTATCCAAAGTGACACAAAGTGAGCATATGCTGTTGGAAAAAATGGTACCAACTGCACTGCTTAACACTGGTGTGCCACAACCTTCAATGGGTGAAAAACACAGCCATCTTCAAAGCGCAATAAAGCAAAGCACAATAGACCAAATTGTGCCTGAGTTACCACAGAGATTTTATGGCCCACAAAGCCTAAAATACTTGCTTATGTGGCTTTTTACAGAAAAAAATCTCACCCACTTTTAATGATGTAACATCTATCAGTATTCAATATATTGCTCCCTTTTATTGTTAAATAGAATGCCACTGCATGAATATACTTCATTTTGCTTATCCATTAAAAGATGGACAATTGGATATTTTCCAGTTTAGGTTATTATGTATAATGCTGCTATAAACAGTGTGTAAGTCTCAATGTAGACACGTATTTTCATTTTTCTTTTACAAATTTCTAAGAATGAAATTGCTGGCTGTACACTAAGTTTCTATTTGCTTTTTAAGAAACTGACAAAATGTTTTCCAAGGTGGCTATACCATTATATGCTCCCATCTGCATTTGAGGGTTCCATATCCTCCAAATTCTTGCCAATGCTTGGTATCATGTCTTTCAAATTATCATCACTGTAATGAGGGTGCTAGCTATACTATATTATTATGGTTTTAATTTGCATTTCCCTACTGACCTATGATGTTGAGCACTTCTTTATTTCACATTAATGTGAGGGTACATTTAGACTATAATGTTTGCATTTGTTAGGCAGAGTTCCCATTGCAGTATGTCCTGCACCCAAGAGGTGTGCCACGTACCCTTTCATTGTGCCCATTAAGATACTGAGCACCTTTTCATGTGGTCACCTGCCATGTACATATCTTCTTTGGTCAAATATTTCTATTCAAGTTATCTTACCCATTTTTAATAATTTATTTATTTATTTTTTCTTTTGACACAGAGCTCTTGGGCTCAAGTAATTCTCTTGCCTCAGCCTCCCAAGTAGCTGAGACTACAGGTGCCTGCCACAATGTCCAGCTATTTTTAGAGGCAGATTCTCACTCTTGCTTAGGGTAGTTTCCAACCTGTGAGCTCAGGCAATCTGCCCACCTTGGCCTCCCAAAGTGCTGGGATTACAGGCATCCCCGGCCCTTTACCCACTTTTTAAATGGGTTATTTGCCTTTTTATGGATTTTTAGGAATTATCATTCCAGATATAAATGCTTTCTCAAATATATGACTTATTAACATTTCTTCTAGTCTGTGGTTTTGCCTTTTCATTATTAGTGGTGTTTTTTAAAGCTAAATGTTAATTTAAATAAAACTTGATTTATCATTTTTTCTTTTATGGCTCTTACTTTCGGTGTCATAGTTAAGAATTCGTTGCCTACTTAAAATCTTCTAGAAGTTTTAGAATTTATATTAAAGATTATGATTCATTTTGAGTTGACTTTTCTCTCCAGTTAAGAGTTCAGATTTAAGAGTTTTTCTTTCATATACATATCCACTTATTCTATTACCAACTGTTGGAAAGACTGTCTTTTTCAACTGAATTGTAGTGTTACATTTATCAAAAATAAACTCACCATAAAAAGTTTATACCTGAACTAAAAAATTTTATATCCATTTATCTATAAGTCTTCCTTTGTGCCAATACTACACTAACTACATTAATATAAATTTATATGAAATTATGTAATTCCACCAAATATTTTCTTTGCTTTCAAAATTACTCAGGCTACTCTAGGTCCTCTGCATTTCCATACATACTTAGGATTGGCTTGTCAATTTCTACCCAACACCAAACCAAACCAAAAACCTTGGGATTTTTACAAGGATTGCATTGAATCTATGTATCAATTTGGGAAGATTTACTGCCTTAAAACAAATACTGATTCTTCCAATTCAAGAACAAGGTATACCTTTTCATTTGTTTATTAAATCTGTAATTTTGCCCAGCAATGCTTTGTTTTCCATGTGTAAATCTTATACTGCTCTGTTAAATGTATTCCTAAGTATTTTAAGACTTTTTGATGCAACTGTGAATAATCTGTTCTCTTATTTTTGGACTGTTCATAGCTAGTATCTAGACATACAATTGATTTCTGTATATGGATCCTGTGTTCTGCAACCCTGATAAACTTGTTTATTGGTTCTTGTAATACATTTGTATATTCCCTAGGAGGTTTTACATATATAGTAATGTTATCTGTGAATAAAGGCAGTTTTATTGTTTCCTTTATAATATGAATGTCTTTTCTTTTTCTTGCCTATCTGCTGTGGCTAAAACTGTCTATGAAATAATAAATAGAAGTGGTAATAAGATGACAGCGAATATCTTTGCCTTGCTCCTTATCTTAGCAAAAAAGCATTCTGTCTTTTACCATTGAATATAATGTTATCTGTAGATCTTTTTTATAAATTACTTTTATCAGATGGAGAAAGTTTCCTTCTATTCCTCTATTCCTAGTTTGCTGAGAGTTTTTTTTTTTTTGTTAGCAAAAATGGAAGGTGAACTTTGACAAACGTTTTCGCTGATCTGACTGAGATGTTATGTGGTCTCTGTCCTTTATTATCCTAATATAATGTATTGCATTAATTGATTTTCTGATTAAACCAACTTGGCATTTCTCAGACAAATCCTACTTAACGGTATATAATTTCCTTTTATGTTATTGAATTTTGTTTGCTGATACTATCTTATTAAGAATTTTTACATTTATTTTCAAGAGGTATATTTATCTGTTTTATTTTCTTGAGATGCACTTGCTTGGCTTTGGAATCAGAGTAACCAATGCCTAATAAAATGGGAAGTGTTCCTTTCTTCCCTATTTTTTGAACAACAAAAAAAAAAACTTGAAGAGTTAACATTATTTCTTCCATAACTAAAAGAATTCACAAATCTGACCCTAAGATTTGCTTTGTGAAAGATTTTTCATTATTAATTCAATTTCTTTATTTGTTATATGTCTAGTTATATTTTCTATTTGTTTTAAAATCAGTTTTGGTAATTTGTATCTTTCTTGTAATTTCTCTTTAGGGATCTGTCCATTTCATCTCATTTGGCTAATCTGATGACATAAAGCTGCTCACAATATTTTCTATACTATTATATTCCTTAAGAATGGTGGAAATGTCACTTTTGATGTTGGTAATTTGTGTTCTTTCTTAGTCAATTAAGTATTTTATTATTTTTTTTTTTTTAGAGACAGTCTCACTTTGTCACCCTAGGTAGAATGCTGTGGTGTCACAGATCGCAGCAAACTCCAGCTCTTGGGCTTGGGCCATTCTCTTGCCTCAGACTCCCAAATAGCTGAGACTACAGGCGCCTGCCACAACACCCGGCTTTTTCTTTTTTTTTTTTTAATTGCAGTTTGGCTAGGACTGGATTTGAACCCACCACCCTCAGTATATAGGGCCGGCACCATACTCAATGAGCCACAGGTGCCACTCTTAGTCAGTTAAATAAAGTTTTGTCAATTTTGCTTATCTTTGCAAAGAACCAACTTTCAGTTTAATTGAACTTTCTCTAATATTTTTGTTTCCTTAATTTTTGCTATTCTTTATTTATCTCCTTCCTCTGATTGCTTTTGATCTGGTTTGCTTTTCTTTTTCTACTTTCTTAACTAGAATCTTAAGAAATAGATGTGAGACTTTTCCCTTTTTCTGTTATGTAAATTTAAAGGCATAAATTTTTCTTGAAGCACTGCTTTAGCTACACATGTAATAATTCATTTAAGTTGTATTTTCATTTTCATTCAGTTTAAAATATCTAAAATTTTCCTTGAGTTATTGTAAGTGCTGTTTAACGGCAAAACATTTGGAGTTTTCCAAGATTTCTTTCTGTTATTCTGCAGTCACTGGTTGGAGTTTTCTAAATATGCCAGTTAGGTTAAGGTTGATTGATTGGTTTTGAATGTTCTAACACATTGCTCATTTTCTGTCTAGTTGGTTATTCAATCAGGTATTGAGGATGGGATGTCTAAATCTCCAATTATTATCATGTAAGTGTCATTTCTCCTTTTACAGTTTTTACTTCATGCATTTTAGAATGGTATTCTTAGATGCATATGCCTTTATGACTTTTGTATCTTCTTTATATACTGATCTTTTATCATTATGTCTGTATTTTTTTCACTAATACTTCTTGTTTTAAAATCTGTTTTCCCTGATATTAAGACAGCATATAGTTGAGTGTGGCTTTTTTATCCAGTTTGTTAATCTCTTGCCTGTTAAGTAGAAAAGTTCAGTCCATGAATTATTAATATAGTTGAATTGCACTGGTAATTTTGCTACTTAATTATTAATATGATTGGATTTACACTAGCCATTTTGCTACTCATTTTCTATCTGTGTCTTTTTTTTTTTTTTTTTTCCTTCAATTTTTACTGTTAGGGATTCATTGAGGGTACAATATGCCAGGTTACATTGATTGCAATTGTTAGGTAAAGTCCCTCTTGCAATCATGTCTTGCCTCCAGAAAGTGTGACACACACCAAGGCCCTACCCCCCTCCCTCTGTCCCTCTTTCTGCTTTTCCTCCCCCACATAACCTTAATTGTCATTAATTGTCCTTATATCAAAATTGAGTACATAGGATTCATGCTTCTCCATTCTTGTGATGCTTTACTAACAATAATGTCTTCCACTTCCATCCAGGTTAATACAAAGGATGTAAAGTCTCCAGTTTTTTTTTTAATAGCTGAATAGTATTCCATGGTATACATATACCACAGCTTGTTAATCCATTCCTGGGTTGGTGGGCATTTAGACTGTTTCCACATTTTGGCAATTGTAAACTGAGCTGCAATAAACAGTCTAGTACAAGTGTCCTTATGTTAAAAGGATTTTTTCCTTCTGAGTAGATGCCCAGTAATGGGATAGCAGGATGAAATGGGAGGTCTAGCTTGCGTGCTTTGAGGTTTCTCCATACTTCCTTCCAAAAAGGTTGAACTAGTTTGCAGTCCCACCAGCAGTGTAAAAGTGTTCCTTTCTCTCCACATCCACGCCAGCATCTGCAATTTTGGGTTTTGTGATGTGGGCCATTCTTGCTGGGGTTAGATGGTATCTCAGGGTGGTTTTAATTTGCATTTCTCTAATAGATAGGGATGATGAACATTTTTTCATATGTTTGTTAGCCATTCATCTTCTTTGGAGAAGGTTCTATTCACGTCTTTTACCCATTGATATATGGGATTGTTGGCTTTTTTCATGTAGAGTAATTTGAGTTCTCTATAGATCCTAGTTATTAAGCTTTTGTCTGATTCAAAATATGCAAATATCCTTTCCCATTGTGTAGGTTGTCTATTTGCTTTGGTTGTTGTCTCCTTAGCTGTACAGAAGCTTTCCAGTTTAATGAAATCCCATTT
>CAUYPK010158997.1:0-57739 GCA_963574355.1 Loris lydekkerianus | reverse complement strand
CTAAGTCATGGAAGAAGCCCAAGTGCCCATCGATCCACGAATGGACTACCAAATTGTGGTACATGTATACCATGGAATATTATGCAGCCTTAAAGAAAGATGGAGACTTTACCTCCTTCATGTTTACATGGATGGAGCTGGAACATATTCTTCTTAGCAAAGTATCTCAGGAATGGAAGAAAAAGTATCCAATGTACTCATCCCTACTATGAAGGTAAATTATAGCTTTGACATGAAGGCTATAACCCAACTATGGCACAAGACTATGGGGAAAGTGCCAAGGAAGGGGAAGGGAGGGGGGAGGTTTGGTGGAGGGAGGGTAATGAGTGGGGCCACATCTATGGTGTATCTTAGAATGGGTACAGGTGATTGCACTAATGTACACAGCTATGATTTAACAACAACAACAAAAAAAAAAAACAGCCAGACATTGTGGTGGGTGTCTGTAATCCCAGCTACCGGGGAGGCAAGTGGACAGAGCATCGTCAGAGGAAAAACATCTAAAAACAGAAGAAAATGAACAACAACAACAAAAAAAAATACTTCAAAATAAGAATGAACAAGCAAGCTCAAATTAAAAATTTTTTTAAAAAGTGAAAAGATGAAAAATGTACTGCAAGCAAATAGGAACCTGGAATGGCTACACTGTAACAGTATCAGACAAAATTGACTGCAAGCAAAAACTGTTAGAAGAAACAAAAAGTGACATATTATAATGTTAAAAAGTGAATTCATTAAGAATACATAACAATTATAAATATCCATGCACCTAACAACAAAGCCCTAAATAAAACAAAAATTGACAGAATAAAAGTAAGAAATAGCCTAATAGTTGAGGTCTTCAAGACTCCACTTTCAATAATGGATGGAATGATTAGAATATTAGCAAAGAAATAGATACATCTAACAGACAGGAGAGATGTCCTTTACCTAGGTACTACTGCATTACACGAGATAAACCCTGGGAACACAGAATGCTCTTTCAGTTCTCTGCTTTTCCAGCTATTTTTTATATTATCGTCAAAAGAGATAAGAAGATTATTACTTACTTATAATGTTATGACATTAAATTGCATTATTATGCAATTAAAATGCATAATTGCAACTATTTTAACATTAAATTTGTAACACTAAAATTCAGAAGAACATGAAATTATCCCTCCCCCAAAAATTTCCTTGGATATTAACACATAGGGAGCCAACTTTAACATTAAGCAATTGATAAACAATTTCATTAACACACATTATTGCTCATTTTTAACTCAGCAAATCACATTTTAAAATAATGTATGATTGAATTAATAAGTTATGATTAAAAGTTAAAGGGAATTTTTGAAAAATAATTTACCTAGTAGTTACATATCCAAACATCCTTCTTTTTCCTGTAGTATTTTAAATTAAAAAAATCAAAATGACTCAAGTGTATTTTATTAAAAGCAGCCTCTGCCACATTCTCTTTGAAAAAGTATACTGCAGAAAACTAAACATAAGTAAGCAAAAGGAAACAGGAATATTAAATTGCACATTCTATTCTCAGTTAACAAGTTTAGTTCTTGGCACTTTGTCTTAAAATGTGTTCTACTCATTTTCAATCCAATTACCATGGATACATAAAGAAAAAACTTATTTATAAGATGAAGATGATAATATGTTTTGCTCAAGATTTCTAGCTATGAAAAGAGTTAACTCCCTTTCCATTTTTTTAAATCAATTTTAGCTCTACTGTAGTGCTGATTTTACTCTCCAAATCTATTAAAATTATAAATGCAAGTTTTATGTTTAAGAAAAAAAATAGAAAATAGCATTTTTTCCTCTCTTACTATTTTATGCTATTGAAGTCTGACAAACTGTTGATTTAATTTTTAAGTTGAATTACTGAAGCCTATGGGAAAGGTTGAAAGAATCAGGCTCAATAAGTATTTAGTTCCAAAAAAGTAATAGTCAGAAATCTATTTTATTATTTTTTTCATCTTGTACCCAACCATGAGTACTTAATTACTTTTATTCTTTTCCTTGAAGATTTTTAATTTTTGCATGTTCCAGGTTTAATAAAACTTACCCATGACCCATTGCACCATTAGCTGGTTTTACTATAAAAGTTTTTTGCTTCCGTTTTTTCTTCAGTTCTTTCACATAGTTCTGAAACTGAGTATATTCAGCAGGGAAGATCCATGTTCGAGGAACAAAGGTATAATCCAGAGGCCGAGACTTGATCATTCTGTAAATTAGAGACAATAGGAAAAATAATTTTTATTCAAACTTTTATAAATTTACTTCCTCTGTGCTACTGATAATTTACCACAAAGATTTAAATTACCTCAAGATTTCATTTATTTATTCATTTATTCACTCACTCAATAGGTGTCTATTAAGTGCCTATTCAATGCTAGACACCATTCAAGACACTGGGATACATCACTAAAAAAAAAAAAAACAGATAAATATCTCTGCTCTAATATGCCCTTTATATCAAACATTTATGTGAGTATCCAGTGCATGCTAGATGCTTGGGATGTTAAGATAAATTAGTGTGGTCTCTACCACCAAGGAATTTACAGATAGCTATTAATTACAAAACAATGTGATACGTACGCTAAAGGTATATATGATGAGATAACATGTGGAAGGAAGTCATACCCGGGACAGGGGTAGGAAGAAGGAAATCAACAAGACCAAATTACCTGTACAGCTTCTTTAAACATGATTTTGAATCTCTGCGTCACCCATAGGAGCAGTTTTTGCTGTTTTCTGGAGTTTATTTTTCTGAGAAAACCCTGTGAAAGTCTCTGAGTCAAGAGTGTTTTGTTTTGTTTTTTTAATGTGAATTACCTGTGCATGTGGTTTATAACTACACTGTATGTTCTGATACTTTTACATTCACTAAAAATTAGGTTACCTATATGATATGTAATTTAGGGACAATATTGGGTAAAAAGGACTTATTTTTTTGATTCCAAATAAAAATGAAGAAATAATGAGAAAGATTTTTAAAAAATTATCTAATAAAAGAAAATCAGATTTTCTTTTCTAAATTTATATAAGTCTTTTATAGGTGAGTAGAGATTATCCCCAAATAAAATTGGTAAAAATTAAAATGGAATCATGGCGTAAAGTATGTACAGAAGTTAGCCCTAAATTCTGAGACTAAAGTATCTAAGTCCCTTGGCTCTCACAACTGGAGGCCTCATACACTTATCATATTTCAAGTGGTCTTTCAAGATGATCCTATAAAAAAAGTTACGTTACTGCTATGCAAAGTAAAATATTTATCATCTGTCGAATCCAGATTAAGCCAACAAGCTAAAAAATCTCAGTATAAAATAGACTAATTTTGACTATTCTGAAAATTACATATACCAAAAAAAAAAACAAAAAAAAAAAACCACTGAAAAAAGCACTATAAGAGTGCTCATATCCTTGATTTTGCTTCCAATACTTTTGAATGTATTATTTATTAATGACATGAAATTAGATCAAGTTAAAGCTTTGAGTAGAAGAATATAGTTTAAAACTAATGATTCAGTATTTACGAATGGTACTGTACTTTCATATGTATGTTTGAAAAAAAATTGAAGCACACATACATAGAAGTGCAATACCTTATTCCATTGAGGCCTCTATCACAAATCACAGGAGGCAAGAGGTTTTACTTAGGAATTTGAGAATATGAGATCATTTCTGCTCTTGGTTCTGTTATAGACTTAAGAATTTACATTAAATAAGTAATTTACTTAACTTAGTTACATTACTGGATGGTCAGTTATATTACTGAATCATGTTTTATACAATAGTAAACCACTTTTTCCTTAAGGAGAATTCCAAGAACTCTATGGAATAAGAAATGGCCTATGTGCGGTAGCCTGCTAATGGGTCTACCTTTTTATACTCTTACCTCTCCTGACCAAGTCCGGATTACCGCCGGTCTCTTCAGCCCCACCTCCCCAATGGCACTAAGACCATAATTCTGACCACCACCCCTCAGCTTATCTCTATTCCCATCCATCTTTCTGTGCTCCAGCTGCACTGGGCCTTATTTCAATATCTTGACTCCTCACTCTTTCTCCCCCCACGTAACATCAGCTCACGCTGTTGTCCCTGGCTGGATGGCTCTTACCTACCATCTTCACCAGTAAACTCCTGCTCATTATAATAAATACTTCAGTTTCCACGTGACTTTCCCAGGGCAACTCTCTCCCATACCTTCCTGATTAGGTCAGAGTTCCTTTACAACACACCAGGGTAGAACTGAGCACCTCTACTTCACAGCACCTATCATATCCTGCAACCAAATGTTGCAGGAACCATAGTTAAATCAGCCCAGCACCATGCTCAGAATACGGTGGTAGGGAATAAATACAGTATATGTTAAATGACAAATAAAACACACGTCTAAAGTCCCTTTTCTCTGGCATCCATTCTTTTCCTCATAATCTCTCTGTTAATAAATCATAAAATCTATGTAACTTCTAAGGCCAAAACCTTGGAATTCATGATTTCCCCTTCCAATCTTCACATTTCACATCACAGCAGTTTTCAACTCTTAGCAATCCCATCTCCTTAACATCTGTCAAATGTGGTCTCCCTTCCCATTCCCACTGCCTTTGATTTTTGGTTTATTAAAAACTATTATTATTTCTCACCAGACGTTGACAATAAACTCCTCCCAGGCTTTCCTCCTCCAGCCCTAACACTGAATGCATCGCCCACAGTGCCACCACAATTTTCTAAAATACCATGTCTCTGCTTAAACCCATTCAATAACTCCTCACTTCTCTCAGGGGGATAAACAAATGCTTGGTGCGTAAAGTGATGAATAATAAAATAAAACACAACATGATGCAGAGGCACTGGCCTCTGCACATCTGTCACCAGCACCACCTCAGGTTGAGCCTCCCAACAGAAAGAAGCCACAGAAAATATTTATAGGTCCTCAAACACAACATGTTCATTCAAACCAACATATATTTTCTCCCATTGATGTCTCTGCCTACAGTCTTACCTTCTTCTCAAAGGGTGAAGTCCTTTACACTTTTCAATATCTATCTAGTATTTCATCTTCAGAAAGCCTTCCCTGACCTCCCCCAAAATGATCTTTTCCACCATCTCTGTCATCACCCGTTATTGACTCGTCCCCAAATGTGGCCTCATCAAATGGAACCGTGTGTCTCCTTCACTAGAATATGAGTTCTAGGCAAGGACGAGGTCTTACACTAGGTACTTAACTTGTTTAAAAATTAGCAGTCTCTTAGGGCATAAAGTAGACATGCAAAAAAGATTTATTGAATGAATATATGCAAACTTATAGACTTTCTCCTGGAAGCATGCTAACAGTTCCTTAATTATATACATAAGTTTACTAAACTTTGTGAAAAGTCCTCTTTCTGAAAAACGTTCTCACTTTATCACTCAACTCCCTTAAACTAAGAAAAAAAGACAAAAAGAAAAAGAAAACTCCAATATAAACTGGATACAAAATCTGCAGTTTATCTGGTGAAACATTTGGGTACCTGTTAACAGTTTTCCTCATGAAAGTAGATCATTAATCTAAATGTAGTTCTCAAAAAGGAACATAGGAGCATGCATATCCCTGGGCAAGCACAAATACGTATGTCTATAGGCATGTGTGAGCAAGCATGCAACTGGTACAGTGCCTGGCACATATTACATGCTCAGTATCTCCACTCACACACAACATGTAATGCAACAAATTACTTACTGCAACATTTAACTGAAAACAAGTATCTACTGAATGCCACATACAGACAACCTCTTACTTTTAAAAGAAAAACCTCCATTGCTAAGGGATAGCAAGTTGTAGCAAAAAGTGTACTGTGATTCTGGAGACTGGGATTCCCATCTAACTCTGGCATAACTATCTGCCTGACTTTGTGCAAGATCTTCATTTTCCTGACCCTTCGTTAGCTTCCAGACAAAGTGAGACAAAGGCCTAGCTCTGTCATCTAAATACCATTTCCAGTTAGTGTAACCTGTGGAAGACAGCACTATAATATTCAGAACATAAGCTTTCAACATGTCTCCTCTAGTATAAGAAAATGAAGATTACTTGGTCATATTTCTTGCTAAGAAATCCTTCCTACAGATCTCCCCCATTCCTGGAAAATGGTTGATCCTCTGGAAAATAAAAAGGTAAATATTAATATTCTCATTGACTTAATGAATATATGCATTTACACTATAAAATACTTTCAGCCATCTTATGAATTTTATGTTTTAATAAACTGACATTACTGTAAAAGATTTAAAATTAAATGACCTACAATGAATTTGTGAAATTAAAGAATCTATGATAATCAGAGAACAAAATTGCAAAATTTTAAAGAAATCAGAAAAGGGTGTTTGCATAAATGATAAAGTTATAATTGTCTATGTTAAGCGATAATTCAATATCCAAGTTACTTTTGGTTTTCTAGATTGGCTATGTTCATACACATATACACATAGGCATTAGTGAAATAATGGACTTATATTTGCTCCTTACGTTCAATTTTTTATTACCCTCTCTACTGACAGATGAAGAAGGTCTATATAAGCTGCCAATTATCTAAAATTCCTTATGTACGTATTGTGACTTTTTAGTTTGATGTCTAATTTTCTTCTAAACGTAAGTCTGTATTGAATTTTAAAAAGAATGAAGCCAGATTACGTATAGATGACATGACAAGGTTTCTTCACATCCTAACCCCCCAGGCAACCTAGTCCATGTTAAGTGTCACAAAAGCATCATTGTGGGAAGAAGTTTTTTCTACCAATTCTTCCTTAAAGACAGAAAGGGATTAAAAGTTACATTTGACAAAGATTTAGGCTTCATTCAAAGAGTGGTACAACTAGAAAGCAACAAAAAAGGTGCTTCGAGTAAGTTAGAATTTCCTCATTCCAATAATTGGCCATGATTAATTTCCCACCTGGTAATTTTGCAGCTCTGCAATTTTCTCCTGCTGCACAGCAGAATCATACCATATAAGGTTACTCGTTTCATCCTCATCTGGAGTTTTCATAAATCCCATTTCATCTATTACTAAACGGACTGCAAGTAAACAGGTAAGGTAAGCCAGAATTAAAATACTTCTGAAATACATTCATTGTGGAAACTGATTCCCAGTTCTTCATTTGAAAATATCCATTAGTTTCAGCATAACCTTTTTATTATATTTTGTCACAAGTTTATCTGGGGTCACATTATACTCAAGAGTAACTGAGAACTGTTTTTAGGTGGCACCCAAAATCTTTAGTTTTCATCCTCTCAGATTTAACAGGTACACAAAATTGCCAAAGGGGTTGGTGTTTATTTACGGCACAGTGAAAACACACAAACAGCTGGAGACAACACCTCTATTCAGGAAAATGCACCTTTAAAGTTTCTTCGTGACCTTGGGCCAGGTACAAAAGAGCCCAAGGTAAAAATATCCCCAGTCATCAGACCTATCCTATACTTTCCACTACCCTAGTTCAAGTTCTTTTTAGTTCTTAAAACCAACTCATCTGTGTTTACTCGGGACATGAAATAATGAAGCAGAATTCACAGGAGGGATTTGAATGTCAGCCTTCCGGAGCTCTGACCCTCTAATCCTACAGAAAACATTTATGTTCACAGGGAAGCTTCCTTTTTAGAGCAAACCATTTATGTATTGCTCTGTGATCTAGAGCCCACAATTAATACATTGACATTTTCTTCCTTTGAATTTCACGTTTAGAACAAAGGTAAACAAAATACTGAGGATAATTGGCAGCTGCCAACAGAACCCTGCGTCGTACAAGAGGAGTGTGATCTATATAGCAGTGCTTAAATGTTTTGTTTCTAAACATTTTCTTTTTACTACTACCCTATACAATATATGAGAAGAAATTGTTCAAAGGATTTAGTTCAAGTACAAAACTGACTACCAGACACCTATTTGTCTCAAGTCCTAGAGTCTCTTGATTATTTTTTTGGCTGAGGAGAAAGAAAGGATTTTTTATGCAATAGCACCCAGAATACAGGCACGAAAGCAGAAGACAGAGACTGAGGCAAATGGGGTCAGGGACTGCTGGGTTCAAGGTGCTGCTGTCCATGAGAGGCTTGGTGAAACTTGGGAGCTTTACTCAAGACATGGGTGACCAGGTTCTAACACTAGAGTTGGGGGAAAGGCCCTTCCTCTCTCATCTGCTGCAGACCACCAGGGCATCCTGAGGACTCAGCACCTGCTGCACCACCGAGAGCCCGTATGAAGGGCAGGAGCAATAGCAACACTGCCTGGGAAACGCCTCCACCTGGTACGCAAGCAGAAAACAATGATAAATTCAGAACAGCAGGTCAGAAGCACACCTGTCCCTGAATATAAGAGAGATGTGGTCAGGTTCTCCGAGAAATAACTGGAAGACTTTGATGAAAGAAATGAAACTCCCGGCAGTTATTGGGGGAATAAATGTAATGAGCTACATTAATTTAAGTATCGATGTATATACAAACCCATGAGGCAGGGAACATTTAGGTTATATAAGAATATTGGGAAAGAGTCATTTTCCTTTACATTCACTAAATCAAATTTGGAAGGTCAGTCAAAATTAAATCTCTTTATTATGAAATTCAAAGCTCAGAGAGCTGAGAAAGCTAAACTCCAAAGAGAAATACAGAGAAAAATACACTGTCAGGCATTAAAATGTCCTTTTTCGGCTAAGCTATTTCATTGCATTTTTGTTTCACTGAAATTTTAGGAATTAGTTGGTATCTTCTTAAGGACACCATCCTCCCCTGCGTAGAAAAGGATTCCCCTAACATGTCAGAAAGTTTATAGAAGGCATTGAAAAATCCATTCCACAAAAGATAGTTCTCTCTCTGAATTTCTACATTGTTTTTGACACCAAACCGGTTTTTCCAACAATTATGAAAATCCCAAGGTTCCCGAGAAACCTACCAATTTCAAACTTTGTCCCAGCAACATTGGCTGTAATGGTCCCCTTCTTTTTCTTCTTTCTGCCTTTCCTTTTCATTGTGCTTTGATAAGGTAATTCTGTATTCAGATCCAGTGGAGAGGGTCCCTGAATAACTTTTAAAGAAACATAAAACAACCAGATACCACTGAAATAACAACAACAACAACAAAAAAATCCATACCACAGAACACAAATCACCCCCCACACAGAGTAAAATCATAAATTCTGACACTTTAAAGGTCCCTGATTAATTTTCAATACTTTAAAAAAAATAGCAGTAACAAATCATGTTTTGTGACATGGTCTATCCACTTACCTCCTTCTTGAGGCAGAGATGGCATTATCACCTGTGCTGAGTAGCAAGTAGTGTGTGCTGCTGTAAAAGGCTCTCAGGAAAACTGGAAGTTCCACATAAGTCTAAGTAGGAGATGGCCCCAAACCACTGAAAGTTCTTATCATATTATCTTGGTGGAATTCTCAGATTTCAGGACACTGAAGTTATGGTATCAGAAAGCACCTGCAGGGATTTTAAAATAAAGTCATTTAGAAAACAATTGTTAGCAAATTTTTTGATATATGCCAATACTGTGCTTTGTAAAAGTCAATGTGTCCAATCAACAAATATTCTTTGATCTATTTATTGAACCCTGTGCAAAGTACCAAGCGATGGTTTTCTGTCCTGGGAGAATTTAGTGGAGAAGTTTTATTAAGTCGTGTATAATATTTACATGCAATAAATAACATCCCATAGATGAACAATAGATGCTTTTGTTCCCATCTTAGAGATAAGTAAATTGAGCTCAGGAAAAAATAATTTTTTTCTATCTTTACCAAGAAAATAAGCTTGAAGGACAGACTAAAATTAAGATCTTTCTGGTGGCACAGAGTCCTGTAACCCAGAACCCATACGATCCTCACCCCAACGCCCGCAGCATAGCCATCCCCCTGCCTTTAACATGAGGCAGGAAATAAGCGCCAAGATAGAGGCTGCGTGTGGACAGAATGCAGAGAAGTGGTTCCTCTTTAAGGGGGTAGAGGAAACGGCTTCCTAAAGCAGCCACACTTGAATTGTGCCTTGAACAGTGAGAGCGATTTTGAAGGGTAGAAAATGGAAGGGGTAGTCGTTGCTGTGAGAACCTTGTTTGGACACACAGAGGAAGATAATAATGAATCAACTAACTAGATTTGGCTGCATCTCAAATATTTTGATTGCATCTATATGAACCTAGGTATTTATGCCCTAACTATACTACATGCCCCGTCTATGCTGTCAACTTTCTAGTTTCATCTTCATTTTGTAAGAATCTTGGAGTTTTTGTAAAATGAAAAATTATAAAGCCTGTTATGATAAACAAAGGTAGATATCGATGCCTGTGTCAGAAAATTATCAGAAGGCTTATCAGAAATTAAGATATATCCAGAGATTCAGCTACATAAAATGTGATTTATAAACATCAAACCAAATATTCATTATTCATAATGTTTCATTATTTTAAAAAATTAAAATCTTTATTCTCAGGCATTTTTTACTAGAATAATTTCCTAGTATAATTTACTATCAAAACTAGGGAAATATTTATTACAGACCAACTAAGGATATGCACTGTGTTCATTATTTAAAATATTTTATCCCATTAACAAACTTTCAACTTAGGTGTCATCTCTCCCCATTTTCTAGCCATAGAAGCCGAGTCTGATAAATGAAATTAATCAAGGCAATGCAGCTTAGTAAACCTAGAATTCAGACCCGCTTTTGTCTGAATCTATTCTATTTATGTAGATCCAAGATTTTCAGCCACCACACCACAGAGTATACAGATAAATGGAAGACGGCGACTCTGCTACAATCCGTCCTATGAGATGTGGCAATGCTCTGGGAATTCACAATACTTCAACCCAAACAGTGAGCTCACAGTAAAGCATGTCTAAACTGATCTCACCTCCGAATTCCAAGCTGGAAACAGACTAGATTACTTCTCAGAATGAAAGAAAGGAGTAGCCTGACGTTCAGTTCAGTTTCTTTCTGGAGGCTTTCTGATACTTCAGGGAGGTAACTGTTTGAGTTCACAAGTTCTCATCCAACATCTTGTTACTGGAGTAAACAAAGGTCCCCTTTACGGTAACAGAACACCTCAGTACATTAAAAGTAGGTGACAAAGTCAACAAGACTTTAAAAACAATGTTTGCCTAACTATACTACGCTCTAAAAACAAATTTGCTCATTTCTGACTCAAATAATGAGCCAAACAACTTTGCTGTGCACAGAGCTCAAAATAAGAACTTTCATCACTTCCCCCAGCCACACAGAAATTTAAAGTTCATAAAATCATTCTATCCATATACAGCGTATACCTTACTACATTCCATTTATGGTTCAGTAAAAGTGCTTGAAGAAACTCAGGAAATTCAGTCTCCCATGGCAATTCTAATTGTTTCACTTTATTCTAAGCAGGAGATTGGAGATGACAGATTAATCACAGCACTCAGTTGAGCCACATTTACCTACTTTCCAAAAGCCAAGAAGTCATGTTTCAGTCACCTCCAAATACCATAAGCCAAAGGTTTCTCATCCTGAGCTGCAAACCCAAATTACCTGAGCAGCTTTTAAAATCCAGGTGCCCCGACCACGCCCTAGAGCCAGATGGGGCCCAACCATCAGCTCTTGTGAAGCTTCCCAAGTGACTCCAGTTAGCCAAAATTGAGAACCTGGCCTGCAAGCACAGGACATTGAAAGAAATCACAACATGCCCGTATAAAATTATAAGAAAAAAAGTAAAGCAAGAAAACTTGTTTAAAAAAAAAAAAAAAAAAGGCCAATAGGAGAAAACAATCTATAAAAATCCTGTCTAATTGAACTAAAACAATTGAGAAAAATAATTAGAAAATCAGCACACACTAACAATTTCTAAGAGAAAGAAATCATTTTCAAAAGGAATTAAGTTTCTAAAATTTCAAGCAATGTTGACTTTGAACATAGGACTTCTAAGTGCCAATAAATAAATAAGATAGAAACAAAACCAAAACAATTCCAATACACTTGTGCCAGTAAAATAGTATTAAGAAGGGGGCCTGTAGCGGGTGATTAGGTCCCGAGCGCTCCTCTCTCACAGGTGGGGTTAAGGCCCTTATCATAGACGCTTCACACAGTCTGTGGTCCTCTTTCCCTTCCCATCCCTTCCACCATGGGAGGACACAGCCTGTATCCCTCCGGGGGGGAAACAACAACGTGACATTCTAGAAACAGAAAAAACAGCCCTCACCAACACTGGACGTGAACTTCCCAGCCTTTGGAAATGTGAGCAGTAAGGCGCTATTATTCTATAGCAGTAGGGCTAAGACAATGAATTGATAAATCAATTAATTAATAACAGCTGGGAGAAAGGAGCGCTGTCAGCGCTCTCAGAATCAAATACATGTCACTTACAAAATATTACTTTCACATTTTTAGGTGAAAGAGGCAAAGTACATAAAAGTTACATATTATTAATATATTGCCACTTGGGCAACCTAACAAAAGAACGTACAGAACATAGGTGCAGAGCCAAGCTGACTCTCTGTGGCTGGGGACGGGACTACACCTTCAGGACATGCTCATTACTTATTCACAAAGGTAAAAATGTACATGATAAAACTTTGTGTCAACATTGTCATGTTGCCAGCTGAAACCAAAATTCTATTTTCCATTCATATGAAATACTTTCATTTTGCTGAGATGAAAGCGTAATATGGTAGGAAGAGTCGAGTTCAATTCTTTCCTTCTCATTACCACTTCGCAGATGCTGATACTTAGAATGTAAAAGGAAAGGACTGATTCCTTCTAGCCCTAAAGTCTAAAATGTCAACCAAGGAAGACAACTTTACTAATGTTTTGATGATGAGATGAAGACAAAACATCTTTTGTGGGGGGGAAAAAAAAAAAAAAAAGGAAACATGAAGGAAATTCAGAACTATTCCCCAAACCTTTTTTTGAGATATACTTAAATCAAGAAACGTAAAATCCGCCTGGCAACAAATGAAGCCTTCCCAGCAACACCACTAAGCTGACCAAGTTGAAACTTGGATGGGTGAATCAGAAAAGATGCTGCCGACTGTTTCTTGAAGATGAAATAAGGGACCATAACACAGTTTGTCTCAAAACTTTCCTGGTGACCTACATATTGATGAAGTTTTACCTTACCTATGGATGATCAAAATAATCTAACGAAAGGCTAGTAAGGAACCAAAAATAAGATTAAATTGAAAATACATACCGTAATATTAAATAAAAATGTAACAAGAGGTGTTTTACGGTGAGGAGGGGAAGGAGAGGAGAATCACTGCAAAACAGCCCTACTGTGTGCTAAGAACTTTCCCATGACTTTGTGTCCATCCAACATGTACAAAGTACATTATATTCCAATTTTGCAAAGAGGAGAATTTGGGCTCCAGGGTTAGGACACTTGCCCAGAGTCACTCATCTAACAGGCAGCAGTGAAGTGGTTTACCTCCAAAGCCCATACGTATTTTTTCCCATTTTTTGTCTATCTGCAAAATTCAGTCTTGCAACATGACATATTGAAGATTTCACAAAAGTGCTTGATTTTGTTTCACTGGATCTACTGTCAAAGCTGGGGGCCAAGGTCAAGAGAATTGAGTTGTGACTTTAAAATGTGGTTAATGCCACACAGCTACTTCAGATTCAATTGCTCTTCCTTCAACTCCATGGAGTTATACACGTCCAGGCTGTCCTCCTGATTCTCCATAATGAATGTACTGCAGTTCACTACAGATCAGGCAGTAATGAAATGGGCAAAACTTTGCTTACCTTCTAGTGTGGGGAAACAAATTGTAACAGTAAACGTATGAAACAAGTAAACTAGAGGAAGTGCTAAACACTGTAGGGGACATGGAGCAGGTTCGGAGATCTGGAGTGTCAAGGGAAAGGGTGGAGAAGGGTTGCAATTTAAGTACTGTGCCCACATGGGACTCACAGGGAAGGTGGTACTTCAAAGAGGTTATCACAAGTGGAATTGACAAAAATTATGATATGCACAAATATGTGGGTAAGCACGTGTGGTATGACTAGTTCAAGTGTGAACATGTGTGATAGGGAAAGGAACCACTCTCTGGGGCACTGAACAATCTTTAAGCCTCCAATGTAGTTCTTCCTAAATTCTTGTTTTCCTACGTATTTATTTTCTAAATGGAGTTTAAAATTATTATTTTCACATTGATAAAGGAGTAAAACAAACATGTTTCACTAGTTTCAGAGGCTTCTGAAAGTTGTATCACTTTTCTGACTTACTTTGAAGAGGGGTGTCATTGGGCAGAGACCAACCCCACCCTCCACTTGTCGTCCCAGGACCAACCTTGGGTTTTTACACACTTGTGATGGCTTTCTTTGCTTCCTGCCTCCTAGCATCACAGCCTTTGGCATCTATCTCATGCCCAACCCCATTTCCATACTTGTTACTCTACTGTATGACATTCCAGTTCTCAAAACCTATCAAAACAGTCTTAGTAGCCAGCACAGGCTATGTTCTGTTGTAATAATAACTCACACCCAAATCTCAGAAACTAAATTTAAGGTCTATTTCTTGATCACACCACATGTCCATCAAAGATTGGCCGAGGTGCTCTGTGTATCATTGTCACCCGGGAACTAAGGCTGTGAGAGCAGCTGTCAGCCTCACAATCACTAGTCATTGTATTAAAGGGAACAAGAGTTGTAGAGGATCACACACAGGTAATTAGAAACACACAAAACTTCTACTCATAATCCAATGAGTTATCTACTCATAACTCAATAAAAATTAAGACACATGAGCCTACCAAATGACCAGCAGGGAAAAAAACATTAAATAATACCAACAACCGTTACAGATTCTAATTTTGATTACACCCCCCCCTTTTTTTTTATTGCAGTTTTTTTAACCCACCACATCTGGTAATAGGGCCGGCACGCTACTCCTTTGAGCCACAGGCACCACCTGAGATTACCCGCTATTTTAATCTAGCTATTCACCCCTATATATTATTTTCTAATTCTCCATAGCCTCTCTTTCTTGTGTTCTCTCATGCCTGAAAAAAATAGCTAACAATCTATTCTAGGTGCTCCGAACAAAATTGTGTTCCCCCAATATTGAACCCTAACCCTCAATGTGACGATACATGGAATTGGAAACAACTTGATTACTAAGTTTAAATGAGGTCATGAGGATGGGGCTCCCATAATGAGATTAGCACCCTTATAAGGAGAGGAAAAGAGTCATCTCTCCCTTTGCATATGAAGACCAGAGAGATGGCAAACATCTGCACGACAGGAAGAGGGAACCAGGAACCTAATGATCCTGTAACTTTATCTTGGACTTCCCAGCCTCCAGAACTTGAGAACTAAGTGTTTATTGTTTAAGCCACTCAGCCTATGACAGTCTGTTACAGCAGCCTGAGCATACTAAGTCCAGCCTATCCCCTGGATTTACATAATTAAATTTCTCTATCCTGAGCTTGCTATGGATTGTAACAATGATGATAAAGAAGAAAAAGACCATAAAGAGAAAGAAAAGGATGGAGTTGATGTAGTCATTTATGTAAAATATCCTATATGCCAGGCACTTTTCTAGGTTTTCACATGTAAAACTTAGATGTTCAAAACCCTAAGAAATACCCATAGAAAGCTGTGTAAAGAAAAGAGGTGCAATGAACAATGATATTGAAACACAAGTTATAAGAATTTTAAAATCAGAACAATTCTGCAAATTTGCCTCAAGAAAATTCTTTCCAAATACCTAAACTATAATTATCTGATAAAAGATGTTTCTACTAATAATTAAAAAAAACTATAGAAAAATAGCAAATACAGCAAAAATATATTCAATTAAGCTTTTACTTTGGGATAAAAACACTCTCCAAACACCTAACATGTTACCTGCAGGAAGATCATTACAAATAGTCAGAAATCTATGAAACTTAATGAAAATTATAAAGATAAGGCAGTTAACTTTCATATGCACAAGTAATAATTCCAAATATCACATAGTGAATGAAATTTTGCCCACTTTTGTGCTATACCACATTAAATTTCAGTACTTGGTTCCCATACCAAAACTGATTTATTATTTTTATCATGAGAAAATAATGTTTTTTCTTATGTGAAAGAGAATGAAAGTAAATGAGAAGTATTATTTTAAACATCAAAAATTGAAATCTTTGTCTTGAATATTATTCAGATTAGATTTAATGTGAGTCTTAGAGCAATGTTTCTTAAACTTTAATGGGCAAATTAACCATCTGAGAATCTTGTGAAAGTTCAGATTCTGATACATTAGTGCTGGAGTGAAGTCTGAGAGTCTACATTTTTTTTTTCATTTTTTTTTTATTATAGATAAAAATATGCACCATTTCTAACAAGTTCCTAGGTGTGCTGTTCCATGGAACACACTTGTTACTTTGAGTAGCAAGGCTCTGGAATAATCACAACCTTTAAGATTATGTTAACACAAATTTTTTAACTTAAAGCCATTATTTAGTACATGTAAAAATTAGGAAGCTATAAAATGAATTTTAAATTTCTATAGATGATTGTAAAATTATATATTAATATTTAAAAGAGTCCATGAGTCATAAAAAAGGAAGGAGGTTGGAAAATGCTAACCAAGAGCAGTGCTTGTCAAAGGACGGTCCAAGGACCAGCAGCACCAGCAGCATCTACAAAGTTTTGAGAAATGCATATTCACAGGCCAAAACCCAGAACTTCTGGATCAGAAATATGAAAGTAAGATGCACTAACTGACAAGTTTCCAAGTGATTCTAAGGCAGGCCAAAGTTTGAGAGTCTCTGGACTAGAGGATCTGGAACTGGTGACACACAGGAGGAAAGTGGGGGGTGGGGAAGACACTGGGAGTGGAGTCTGTTCCCTCCCCCTTGGGATTTTTGGAAAGCACATCCCCATGGATAAAAGCATTTGCCAAGTGTGGCTGGAAAGCACATAGAAAGCAAGAAATTTGCTACAATGGATCTCACTGCTTCTGCTGACAGCTCTCCTAAAGGAGATGGGCTTTGCTAGAACTCTAGAAAGACCGTTCCTGGGGTCCCCAACTCATGGCCCACAGGTCACATGCAGATTAAGTGAGGACTTTTCTGCTTATCTGTGATGTTTGACATTGAAAAAATTATACACCCACCCCCCCACCCCCCCATGCGCTAATGCTTTTGTTAGTATTTATAGATTTAGTGTGTGGTCCAAGATAACTCTTCTTCTTCCAATGTGGCCCAGAGAAGCCAAATAGTTGGACACCTCTGGTTGCCTTTGCACCCTTTATGTGAACCCAAATCAGCTACCAATGCTGACCAAGCAACACACTCATTTTATAGATAACCAATCCATGAAAACCCATTCAACAATGAGGATTAACAGTAGTCACAGAGATTAATACTCCCTAGTATTGGGCCAGAAGCATGGAAACGAGCTGAAAAGGTCATGGAGAGCCAAAACATTGGGGCCAGAGGAGAGAGGAAGAATGGAACTAATGTCAACAAGGGAGCTGATACATTGTGGTACCTCATACAATGAAAATAGAATACTACATACACATAAGAGTGAAAATAAATGAACTACAACACCTGCTGAATCAAACAGCGCAGAACCAAAACAGCCGAAGATCACATATGAAGTATCATATGTATGAAGTTTATCTAAGTGATACAAAATAATATATATTGCTCAGAAATTAATATATGTGAAATGAAGATAAAAGGAACTACAGAGGAATGATAAATATCAAGTCTGACACCTCCTGAGAGGAAGGACATGCAATAACTGGTCCTGTTTGGCAGAGAGTGAGCAGCCGTGTTCTCGTACATACGAAGAATGGAATTCTTACCCTGGGTTAGCCTTTTGAGAATAGGCAGAAATGAAATAGCCATAACACTTTTTCTGGAGCAAAATACTGTGATCTAAATCACACAACTGAAACTTAGGTCTGATTCTGACTCAGAAACAATTTAGAATCACTGAAGGACTCTAAGAAAAGTAACATAAACTGGATTTCTTTCTAGTAGATTAGATTGGCAGTTATTGTGGGGGCAGGAGTAAAGACTTAAACGGAGAGAGATAAGAGCTTGATCACAAATAGAAGCAACAGACACAGGGAGAAAGAATACTCTACTACAGAATAGCAACAGAACTTGCTGTCAAGACAGAAGAATTAATCTCGGATGACTTGGAGATTTCTGGCTTAGGGAACTGAGTAGAAGACGGCTCCGTTTATCGAGAGTAGGCCTGCAGAAATTAGAACTTATTTGATGCGGAAATTGATTTCAGTTTTGTATTTGCAAATAAGGATGGATGGAAAAAAATAGAAAATAAGATAAATGAATTAAGTGCTTAGAAATAAGAGAGAAGGAAATCTCTGCTTTTGTAAATAAAATGGCTTTAATTTAACACACAAACATCCCTTCCAAAGCATCGCTCCTCCAATGTCTGTGTTGTTGAGCTGCACAGCTGCATCACTGGTATACAGATTACATCATCCCAAACCCCTCAGAACAATAACACATTGCCAAGACCCATTGTGTGTACAAATTGAAAGGGTTTTTGGAGAAGCTACTTACTCCTTGGACATAGTAACCTTTGTCTCCCTTTCTCAGGCTGGGTATAATCCCCAAAGCTAGATCCACAGTGCGCTCTAGACTTAAAAGAACCATTTGATTAAACACTTCTGAAAACCTGATAAGAGCCAAGTATGATATTATGTAAGAATGAACAGAAGAACTGTTTATTCATTCTAGTAAGAGAATTAATGTTGACCTTGAGCAACAGCAGCTCCCACTGATACACCACTTATTTATTTATCAAATTTGCCTTAGCCTATTCCACAGAGCCTGTAGCATGGAAGTTAAACTGCCAAGCTACCATAGAAGAGGGATTAGAGTTCTCCAAGTTTTTGAATTTAAAAGAGAAAATTTCAGTTTTCAAATCTCATTAAATTAAATCTCAACAAAAATTAATCCATGGTTCAAGAATCATACAAAGTCCAGAAAATCCATATGAATAAAGGCAAATGTACCACATGTGTTCAATGTCTATTTTTAAATTATACCACCCACATAATATGTCCACTAAGTTCTCCAGAGTGTCTTGTCTTTGGAACTTGGCCTAGTATGATATCACAAAGCAGGGATTGACAAATAGGTGATATGAACACAGCATACCTGGAAGGCATTTTTCCCTTACTAATATTTGTATTTCCAGTATCTAGGATAATGAAAAAAGGGAAAAAGCTCACTCAATAAATGGTGAACTGCATAAAGGTCGAAGCAAGTAATATCTATAACTGAGTTGCAAGAGTGACAGAAGACAAGGTTAAGTACAGTCAAATGCCCCTTTGGGTTCACTTCTCCTACAATACTGCAGTTCTAAGTGTTTCCCAGTAGCCTAACAAAAAAGTCTCACTTGGTCCCTGAAAGTAACATGTAACCTAGTCGGTTAAGTTTCGCATATCTCACTTACTTTTGTCAGTCCTTTTACCTCCTCCCATCCCTTCACCCTGAAAGAACTGCACCCTATCTAAGAGATGAATGCCATATCCTCAAAACATCTGACCTGGGCTTGCCTTCACAAGGACCTCTCTTGATCTAACTGTGAAGTTGAAACTGAGGGTCCTTGGACCTAAGTCTCCCTGGATTTTAGTACCCTGGATCACAAGGTGAAAGCAGAGAATTTCTAAAATAAACAGTTCTTCGATCTTTGCCAGAAAATGCACAATAGATACCAAAATGCGCAGCTGTTAGGCTGGTGAACAAATGACATCACCGTGATATCCTTTGGTGCCAGCATTTGTAGTCCCTCGTGTCCACAACTTAACTCTTCACCCTCCCCAGAACACCTGGTATTCTTCTGTTTCACGTCTTGATAAAGGGCGTCATTATACAGCCCTTTACAACTAAGAGACAGAGATGTCAGGACAATCTCTCATTTTCCTTTGAACTCCGCGTTTGATACTCATTCGACGCACACATCACCACTATTTTTCCCCTACTGATATAACACCTGTTGCATTATGATTAAGGGTGGCATTGTGCCTCACTTAATAGCTACATTTCTCAGACTTCTTTATGTGACCATTTGACCAAGTTCTGGACAATGAGGTACATAGATGACAGTTTTTGAGCAGGACTTCCCAAACAGCGTGAAGGGGAAGTAGACAGTCAGTAGGCACGCCTTCATTTGCTTTCCTTCCTTCCAACCTGGAATGCAAATGTGATTGCAGGAGCCGCAGCAATCCAAAGAGACACTGGTTTTGTCTTGGAAATGCCCCATCAGTCTTGGACCGCCTACCTCCAGAGAAAGTAAGTGTCCATCTTGTTTAAGCCAATGTCAATCTAAGGTTCTGTTACCACCAGCTACATGTATCTTCTAATAGACAATACTACTCCAGTAAAAACTACTATTTTGCTTTCTGAAAAAGATAACAGCCTAAACATAAAGTCAATGGCATGATGACTTTGGACATCGATGACTGCCGCAGCCTCCATCCACCCACTTTCTTCTAACTGTAACGTGAGTTTCCTCTGGTGAAGCCTGGGTCCTCTGTTCTCAATGCACGTGCTTTGGGTAGAGATGGTGTCAATCCCAGCTCCAAGGATGGGTAAGCGACTTAGACCCCAGTGATCGTGGAATCCCATCCTCTTGACCATGGAATTGGTTCAGAAATGAACACAGGATCCAACTAAGGCCAGTGAGAATCAGGCCCAGAACTCATTTTTAGACTCTGAAAGAAGACAGGTTCTTTTCTGAGCTGGCTTTGGGCCTGAAAGAATACAGACCAGCAGTTGCGGGTCCCCAGCTTGCCTCTGCCCCGGCCTGAGAATGACGTCAACGTGGAGGAGGGAGAGCAGAAAGATAAAAGGTAACAGATTTCCCAACTTTTCAATAATACAACCTGAAAAAAAAAACCTTTTATGATTAAACTAGGTTCCTAACCAAAACAAATGATAATAAAGTTTCATCTTTTTTAATAAAGAACATTTCTTTAATAGGTCCAGGTATAAAATGCCACAACCCAAGTGAAATAAGAGGTTTCCTCACATGTGACTCCAGGGAAGCGGCTTACAAGGTGTCTCCTCTTTACACACCTGCCAATCTCCAACACAGACCCTGGAGCACAGAAGCTACACCGCTAGGCTACCATGTCAGGGTGACACAGTCGCCAGAAGGTTTTCAAATTTAAAATAAGAAAATTTCAATTGTACCAATGTCTGGAATCGGGTAAATTTGTCAGTTTCAAATTCCCCTAAATTAAGTCCCTGTAAAATTTCAGCCATGGCCCAAGAATCATGCAAAGTCTGGAAATATTAAGCTGTGTGTAGACTCGTAAGACTTAAGGAGGGAAATAATAATAAGGCTATTCTATTTCTAGATCATTAAACTAGGTGCAAAGTGAGTTTTACATCACCTTTGGAAAGTCATAAAATACTAATAGCCTTTACCTGAAAGGCCCTCTATGAAGAACACTAATTAAATTCAATGATATTTTAATATGTTTAGCTCATTTTAAAATAAGATTCTTTCCCCCAAATCACTCCACATCCTTAACAACACTGTATCTGGCACCACAATCTTTGCCGTGAAACCAGTCCTTTTATAGAATTGCAGAGGAAAAGAACTATTTTTGTCCTTCATGCTAACAAACAGTAATGGAATGCAGAAGAGAAGTGGTGCCTGAGGTTAGCCAGAGCACAATAATATAACCTCTATAAACACTACCAAACAGCACAGATTTGTTTTCAATCTTATTCTTTCCTCTCTCCACCTCTGCCTTCCCCTTTCACAAAGAGCAAATGAATACTCTAAAGATATGTCACCAATCTGCTTAGAAGTTCAGATATCCCTTTATTATTTCATTATATATCTTATTAAAGCATTAGATGCATTAGCATTAGCATCTGATGGTCCTTATGTTTTTAGATGCCCTAGTAAGAAAAAAATAGCTTCCTTCCTTTAACACACAGCATTTTTTTTTTCTATCAGAGAGGATACTTGGCAGCTCCAAAACTAATGTAAAAATAAAAATGCACCCCAAACATACCAATACTTATCATACCAACTATAAGTATAGCCGAGCATGACAGCACCCTAGGTATCTATAAAATTACACATGGAACCACTTACCTATGGTGTGTATCTCAGTGTCACGAATTACACTAAATCAACAAGGTGATTTCCAGTCCTACTTCATGGAATTTGGGCTTACTATTGTTTAATCCTACCTAGTATTTATTTATTTTTATTGTTGGGGATTCATTGAGGGTACAAAGAACCAGATTGCATTGATTGCATTTGTTAGGTAAAGTCCCTCTTATAATTGTGTCCCGTCCCCAAGTGAGATGTGTCACACACCGAGACCCCCATCCCCCTCCCTCCTTCCCACTCTGTGCTTTACCTAATATTTAAAATTAGCTAAACATACAAGTTTGACTAGCAAAAGTCTGTACATTCTTTAGAAAAATTTAATCAGTGTATTGCAAAATTGTTCCTATTTCTATCTTGAACTGGGTTTGCTGAGCATGCCACATTGCTGGAACTTGTTCTCTTTTACTAATAGATTATTTTGAAGGGAATTATCTCTCCCCAATCTATTTAAAAAAAAAAAAAAAAACAGACTTGCTGACTTAACAGTAAACATTGCTAAACATTGTTTAACAATAAACATTAGGTATGCAATTTTAAATCCTCTCCCTACCTATATCATTGAAATCAGTAGACTTTGAGTAAAGCATATTGCTCCCTGTCCATAAAGTAGATGGATCTTGTCCAATCAGTTGACGATTTATGAGACAGCAGACTGAAGTTTCCCAAGAAAGAGCCTCAGATGGTATTCAGGTTCAAGTTGCAAAATCAACTCTTCCCTGGGTCTCCAGCCTGCCAGCCTCCTCAGCAGATTCCACAATTCCACAAATTCCACAAATTAATAATATCTCTCTCTCTCTCCATATATATAGTGAGTTGTGTTTCTCCTGAGAACCTAATACATACTGTATGCCATAGGATCAGCTATATTTCACAAGACTCAATCTAATTTAAAATACTCTATAAGGCAAGAAGTCTCTAGAAGAAAAGATAAGCCAATCTAAATAAAGCTAAGGCCTGAAATAAGGATGCTAGATTATCTCTAGAACATCAGTGAAGAACCTAGTAAAATAACTGAGACTATCCATAATCACCACCACATTTCTTTGATCCTAAACTTGTTTTGTTTTTACATTTAAAAATCTGTAAAATTGTGATGTATCTTATAATCACTGTCAGCCAGGTGGCAGTGCTGACATGGTTATCATTGTGCACGCACAGCAAAATTTGCAAAACCACTGTCAGAAGCAGGAAAAAAACCCAGATAACATTGAAATACTCATAAGAAATGCTGTGTCATCATAAACTCTTACTGGCCAGAGGATGACGTGTGGAAAAACAAAGATAGTGAGCACTGAATCAAGAGATTCAGGGGAATCTGTTTTCCGATCTTTGAGAAGTGATTTATTTTATTTAAATGTCCCTTTTTTGTGTGTGAAGAAAGTGATATGATATGTATAAAAAACTAACTTTAAAAAACTCTTTCAACGTGTATAATATAAAGTTGTAGTATTAAGAAAGCATTGCTGCGTAGGTGAAGTTGTGGGGGGGAGGTTTCTCAAGTGAATAAAATTATTCTGTGTCTTACAGTGAATTTGATCTTTGCTGTGATGAAAAACAGCAGCTTATTGGCTATTAGAACTTCTAACAAATAGAACTAGTGGCAACTGCAATCACCTTCTGAGCCTTTACTATATGACAACAGTTCTCAAACTTGAATGCACATCAGATTATGAGGTCCCATCCCTGAGCTTACAACTCATGCCAGATGTCACCCTTAGGCAGGACTGAGAGTCCTCACGCATGCACTGTCACCTGGGAGGGTCAGCTGACAAGGAAAGTGCTGACCCTGCAGGGGCAGGACCTCAGCACCTGCAGCTGCACAGGGCTGGCGGAAGCAATGACTGACATGGGAATGGTCTACCTCCAGGTCCAGTCCTAACACCAACAGTCAGTACAGTGGCTGCACAAGGTGCTAAGGTTTCCAATTACTAACCTGGAAAAAAGAGAGAGTAGAACTAAAATCCCTAACTAGCTCTAAAATGCTAAAACCTTTCTCTTGAGGCGGGGTAGCAGGGGTAAAAGAATAATTTAGTCATTCGTGACATAGAAAAGTTTTCTAACTCAGGCTTCACTCAAAAGCTAACGTTAAAATCTAACCTTCCAATTCCAATTGCACCCAGCATGGCAGAACTTCCAAAAGGGTTAAAAAAAAAAAAAAAAAGGTCAAAAATAACCAATTGAAAATTCTGGGAAGCGACAAAGGCATACAAGAAAGGAAGAAGCTTTTATTTCAGAAAACCTATTGAACCTCAGGTGAAAAGGGTGGGGGTAGCACTTAGGCCAGAAGCATCCCGCCCAGCCCCACCCTCCAGCTCCACAGGCTCGCTGTGGGAGGTGACCGACTTGATGTGGACCAAAGTGTGCAAAATCACCATGCCCAAGGGCTCTCAAAAACAAAAGAAAACTCAATGGCAAATAATAGCAGATGGCCAATATCCCTGGCTGCCTCTATTTGTGATCCTGGACCATCCTATTATTGGCCAGAAAAATGCTGGAGTCGTGAATACCAGCTCACCATGTTACCTTATACCAAAATTAGGCTGGCTGCCATTTTTCTGCCCTCCTTACTTATAACCTTCGTCTGTCACTCACCCACCAAGAAGATTAAAACTTCAGCATGGAATCCAAGGGCAAACAGATCATATTTAAATCCATTCTTTTAAGGGGGACATAATCCTACTTTGAATAACTGTAAGTCCATATATTTATACTACCTCCTGACTCTCACTTGGGTTCTAGTTAGATGAAACTGTAAAACAGCTGAGTCCTAAGCAGAAGAGGTTTTATTACAAATATTAATAGAAAAAAAAATATTTATCAGAAGACTCAAAGTAAGCTAAGATATTGGCCTAGAAAATTATTTTTCTTGGATTCTTGTAACACTGAGGCTAGGGAAATGAAGTATCTTACTCAACTCATCAGTTCCTCATTACTATACCTCCCTAGACTTCTCTTTTTAGGCTATCAAAGAAAAATGAAAAGGCTGACTTCATAATCTCAATTTATGTAATTTTCAGATGGAATTTTTCTTTACCAAAGGAAGAGGTAAGTTGTCATAAGGATATTACTTGTAAACATTAAAATTGTTTAAAGTCTCCCTGTCCTTTACTTAATGTTATTAAACATTATTTTAAAATTTCCACAATTTGTTTTTCATAATGACAAGAATAAGGATTTAAAGATACACAAGTTTATTTCAATTATTAGAATAAGAACATTCTTACCATAATGGTACATAAGAAAAATAT
The DNA here is from genome assembly GCA_963574355.1 of Loris lydekkerianus. Classification (NCBI taxonomy): domain Eukaryota; kingdom Metazoa; phylum Chordata; class Mammalia; order Primates; family Lorisidae; genus Loris; species Loris lydekkerianus. Next base: position 32,389 of record CAUYPK010158997.1, on the reverse strand, counting down.
ACACAAAAGAATAATTTTCACATGAGTATAGAAACATCTTCTGAACATAGTCGGCTCTGCATAAATAGCTCTCAAATGAAATTAATAATTTTATATAATAAATGCAAAAAGTCTCTATTTGATTTCATTATTTATAATGAATTTTGTTAAAGTAACATATCTCAGAAATGTGTCAAGAACACCGTCTGATGATATTCAGTGTTAGTATTTCTCTGGTTACATTACTTTTCTCAAGTTTACTTTCGGTAAAGGGACCATAAGTAATTTGGTCAATGAAATAAATATTCAGGTTCCTAGAGAGAACACAGGTACACTAGAATGGGCTACTCACGCTGGACAATGATAATGTCCTCCCTCAGTTCACTCTCCAGATTATACTGCTCCCATCAGTGTTATATTACTAAATTTGAAATGTCATTTATAAATACAATCTCCCATAACACAAAACTGAATGTCATGTTTGGTTTGTATATATAATCAACACGTTACGGAAAACCCACTGACTTTAATACTATTAAATTAAAAAACTAAGTACAAAATAGCACTGAAATCAAACTCAAAGCAATTTAAGTTACTAGTCTAGTTTTTGAAGATAGCCTATCATGTTTTTCTGTCTAGATCATGACTAACAGGAACATTCTTGAAAGAAGCTAGAAAGTAGAGCAAAAGCCTAAAATACGCAATATGTTTATGCTCTTAATTTGGTAATTCCACTTCTAGAATCAATCCTGATGCAATCATCTAAAACGTTGAGGCATATTTGTGAACAGGAATGTATGTCAAGCCATTATTTATAATACCATAAGACTTAAAACAACCTAGATGTTTCCAAACAGAAAAACTGAATAAATTATGCAGTGAAACAATGGTTAATTATATAGTTGTTGAAATTGACTATTTAGAACTATTGCTGGCATAGGAAGACACAGAATTATTTGGGCAATTTTATGAATGATTCATAGTAAGTGAAATAATATTTATTTTACCATGAATTAATGAATGTTATAGAAGATTTATTTTTATTTACTAAGCCTAAACAAATATACCTAAATTTGGATACTCACTTCCTATCAGCTTTATGTGTCATATTAAATTTTTTTTTGAAAATTCCAAATACTTTAAAGCCAATATATGAAAATAATCAATTATGAATTATACACCAGGAAGAATTTTACTCTATAGTTTTAATTTAAGCCTCTTAAAATAATCTATAAAATTGGCTACTTTCAAAATAGGCTGATTCCTAAGTAGTATACAAAGATTATGGTTGTGAATTACAACATTTTGTGTTTATTTTGGTACTCTGAATATTCGCTAAACTACCTCTGAGGTTAACGCTTCCAGAGTAAATCTAAATGTAAACTAACTGATCCAAGATTCCAGGAATTCAAGCCAAGAGTGAGATCATTGTGTGGAAAATAGCTAGCAGTGAAGTTACAGTACAGGTTATATTTGTATGAGGTGTTATTTACACCCACGTTGGAGCAAAGTAGGAACACACGGTACACATCAAATCCATTTGAAAGATTTTCCTTTTAGAGATGAACAGTAAACACACAGATGAAGCCCAGAGATCTTCTCTTCCTAATCAATGTAGAAGCAGTTTGTCTTTCGAGTTTTTATTTCAGTTTGGACCTATCAGGTTCGAGCTATTAACAGCCTGTCCAAGTAGAAATTCCAGGAAGTAGTTGAAAATCAAAAGATAATTGCTAAGGAAGGAAATAAGATGTGGTTCTTTGCCTGTCTGCCCTTTACTAGTAGGTCTTATGCAAGAGGTATTAGCTGGGGTTATCCAGTAACAGACTCTGATGTAAGGATTCAAATACAAGTAGTTTATTTGGAGAAATGACTAAAATACTGGTAAGGGGACAGGGAAGTAAGACAGGGAAGGGAAGGTAACCCACAAACTGTGTCATGATGCCCGCTACACTACAGACACCTAGAGTATACTCCACTAGGAAACTCCGGGAACTAGTGTGAAACACAGGTTCAGAGTTAACCCAGCTGGGGTCAATCTGTAGCTAAAGACTGCTCCCCAGGGGTAAGGGGAGCCGATTAAGGTGGTGAAGTGAAGAGGTCTCGAAAAGCCCGGGGCCTCAACTCTCTAGACCAGGCGTGCTCAAACTTTTTAAACAGGGGGCCAATTCACTGTCCCTCACACTGTTGGAGGGCCGGACTATAGTTTAAAAAAAAAAAAAAAAAAAACTATGAACAAATTCCTATGCACACTGCACATATCTTATTTTGAAGTAAAAAACAAAATGGGAACAAATACAATCACACCGCCTCACGTGGCCTGCAGGCCGCAGTTTGAGGACACCTGCTCTAGACTCCCAGGAAAGTCCTCAAAAACCTTCAGGAAAAGAAATGAAGACAGTGGCAGGCCACTGGAAACAGGAAAAGTATAATGAAGTGGTAAGATACAGGGATATGGGAAGGGCAATGAGGGCATCTATTCAACACCTATCCTTAAATTATATTATTGTGTCCAAGATTTCAATTATCATTTACCTAATAATTGAAACTTTGACACATGGACTTTAAATTCAACCAACACGCCATGCCATGCCCCAGCTATCATAGAAAAGTGAATTAAATATTAGCTCTGGTTCTTAGCAAGGCCTGGGATCCAGTTTCTATGCAGAGGATTCTGAAATTATACTCTGGTTTCTGTGGATGTTACTGGAAGATTTGAGCTAGTCTAGCAGGTACACGAAAGTTTGATTATATTGTTTCTTTGCTGCACCTGCACAGCAGGTATTCTACATTTACTTACATTTTTCTTGAGAACGATCTTGAGGGAGTTGACGGAGAATGGTCACATATGGTTTACAACCCAGGACCCCCATGAGTGACTATTGCTGGAACCTTTTGCTTTCTGTCAGGTCCGCTGTCCTGGCTGGAGTCTGCGAGGCTCCTGGTTCTGCACTACATCTTTGATCACTTGTTTGGCTCCAACAGTTTTGCAGCCCACTTAGACGTACCTTCTAATCTTGGTTCTCCTTGTCTCTAAGGTGGTCATGCCTCTGTGTCTCTAGTAATAAACTCCCCACTTCAGTGCCCCTACCCTACAAAAACAGTCCTGGACATCCTAAAAATAGATGGTAAGAAGAAGACAAAGGAAGGGGAAGACATTGGGGAGACGAGATTCAGATCATCTACCTAACTCCACATAAAACTCTACAGCCACGTTGCTAAATTTTTTATATTTATTTATTTATTTATTTATTTTAAAGACAAAGAGTAGTGTCACGTTTAAGGCAAACTTGACAGGAAGATACACACGTTTTACCCTATGCTGTTTGCCTGAATACATGCACAGCCTCCCCCATTATCAACATCAACCTGAGTGCTGCATTTATAACAACTGATGAATCTACACCTGGGTATCACTATCACTGAAAGTCCACAGTTTTCATTAGGGCTCACTCTTAGTGTCGTATATTCTATGGGCTTGGACAAATGCACCCATCACTATAGTATCATAAAGAGTATTCCCACTGCCCTAAAAATCACCTGTTCTCTGCCACATCATTCTTCCCCAAACTCTACACCTCAACCCCCAGACATGGCTGATCCTTCTACCACCTCCACACTTTTGCCTTTTCTAGAATGTATACAGTTGGAATCACATAATATGTAGAATTTTCATATTAGCTTCTTTCCATATGATAATATACACTTGGGATTCCACATCTTTTCCTGGCTTTATAGCTCATTTCTTTTTACTGCTGGATAATATTCCACTATCTGGATACACCACAGTCCATCCATCTGCTGCAAGATGGTTGCTTGGTTGCTTCCAGGTTTGGGCAATTATGAATAAAGCATCTACAAACATCCATGTGCAGGTTTATGTGGAACTAAGTTTGAAGCTCCTTGGTGTTTACCAAAGGTGTGACTGCTAGATCATATAGTAAGAGAAAGTTTAGTTTTATACCAACTATTAAACTATCTTACAAAGTGCCTGTTCCATTTTTCATTCCCATCAGCAAAGAATGAGAATCCCTGTTGTTCCAGATCCTTATCAGCATTTGATGTTGGTGTTTTAGATTTGGGCCTTTCCAGTAGGTGTGCACTGGTATTTCACTGTTGTTGTAATTTGCATTTCCCTAAAGACAGAAGATGTGAAGCAACTTTTCATATGCTTACTTGCCACCTGTATATCTTCTTTGGTAAGACAACTGTTCAGGATTTTGACTAATTATTTAATTGTGTTGCTTGTTTTCTTATTGTTGAGTTATATTTTAGATAGCAGTATTTTTGTCAGATGTGATTTTTACAAATATTTTCTCTTAGTATGTGCGTCTTATTCTCTGGACACTATCTGTCACAAAGCAAAAGATTTTTATTTTAATAAAATCCAACTTATTGTTTCTTTCAAGAATCATGCCTTTGATATTGTATCTAAAAACAGACTTCCATACCCAAGGTCATCTAGATTTTCTCTTATGTTACCTTCTAGGAGTTTTATAGTTTTGCATTGTACAGTCAGTTCATTTACCCATTTTAAGTTAATTTTTGTGTGTGTGTCTAGGCTTATTTTCTTTTGTATGTCAATGTCCAGTTGTTCCATTGCCATTTATTGGAAAGACTGTCTTTGCTCCATTGTACGGCTTTTGCTCCTTCTTCAAAGATCAGCTTTCTTTAAGGCTGCATAATATTCCATAGTGTACATATATCACAATTCATTGATCCATTCATGGGTCAAAGAGCACTTGTTGTCTTAACACAATAACTAAGAAAATGCTGTGAAGGCTATATTAACCAGCTTGATGAAAACATTTCATATTGTATATAAAACCAGCACATTGTACCCCATGATTGCATTAATGTACACAGCTATGATTTAATTTAAAAAAAAAAAATCAGCTAACTGTATTTATGTGGATCTGTCTTCAGGTTCTCTGTTCCCTTGATTTACTTTTTCTCTTTTTTCGCCACTACCTCACTGTCTTGGCTGCAGAAGCTTTAAAGTAAGTCTTGAAGTTGGGTAGTTTTAGTCCTCCAACTTCTGTTTTTCTTCAATATCTTGTTAGCTATTCTGGGTCTTTAGCCTCTCCACATGAGCTTTAGAATCATTTTTTCAATATACACAGACTAAATTGCTACAAATTTTTACTGTGATTACATTAAATTTATATATCACATTGAGAAGAACTGAGGTCATGACAATATGGAATCTTCCTATCCATGAACATGGAATATTCTCCAGTTACTTAGTTCTTTGATTTATACATTGGAGTTACTGTAGTTTTCCTCATACATATTTATCTTATATATACTCTCTCTGACTTCATTAATATGAGTCTAAAGAACAGGAAAAACTAAATCTAAAGTGACAGAAGTCAGAAAAAAGGTTACGTCTGGGCAGGATCAGGGTAAGCATTTTGGGAAGAGTTATGAGGGACCCTCCTGAGATCATGGAAATATTTTACATCTTATATAGCTGATGTTTATACAATCATATGCATATGTAAAAACACATTAAACTGTACCCTTTAGATTTGTGCAGTTTATTGTATACATGTTAGACCTCAAATTTTTTCATGATAATGATACAGCCATCATAGGAGAAGAATACAGAGACTCTAGAGTCACAGAAGTAAAAGGGAGAACAGTGCAAAAAAGGTATACACAACCACATGAGGTGTATTACACAAAGAAAGATCAAGAAGAAAGACTAGGAAGAAGTCATCATATTAAAAAAGTGGAGTTCATGATTTTTGTGACAAGAATAGGAAAATTCATATTATAAAATTTTAACTAGATAGCAGCAAAAAAGATGACTTACAAGAAGTGAAGGGAAAAGAATGATGTACATATGTAGTTCGGGGGAAAAGATCTCAGTGAAAATTGTTTGGGGTGTAGTTGGTGGAGAGGGGGAGATGATAAAAAAACTTGAATATGTTTGAGATCTAGCAGATTGAAAATAATTAAACATAAATATGAACACATAATGGACTAGAAATGCTCTAATTTTAGCCCACAGGCAAGATTGGGCAGACATATGTTTGTAAATAAAGATTTATTGGAACACAGCTGACCACATTTGTTTACGTAACATCTATAGCTGCTTTTGCCCTGAAAAGGAAGAGTTGAATAGCTGTTAAACAGAAACCATTTGGCCTTATACAAAAAAAGTTTGCTGACCCTGGAACTAGAGTCATGAAGGACCTCTAGGAGCTGGAAGGAAATGTCATTAACACAAGTAGAGAAGCTAGCCTTGGTAACAAGAAGAAAATGCAAAGGTTTAATGAAAGAGAATAAGACCAACATAAAAAATTAGTCCTATTCTATGTCAGAGAACAGGGAGGATACTGATTACCCACAAATAAATGAGAAATGATTTTGGGCCCCTGGAAAGTAAGTCAATGATGATAATATTAACAACGAGTGTTGATGCTGCTACAGCTGCTTCTACTACTGTAGCAAGACTAATATTAATGTAATAAAGCCTATGAAATATTTCCATCTGGATTGTGTCAATACCACCACAAGCCCAAAATGTTCAAAAGCAAACTCATAATCTTGGCACTGTCCTTCCCCTCAACCCTTAGCAATTCCATTCCCAAGCTCTGTTTATTTTATCTTCTGGATATTTTTGGAACCCGCCTATACTTGTTCCCACCCCTTTTACCTCCACCTCTAATCCTAGCCACTATCATCTCTCACTTGGACCATGGCACCAGGTTCCTCAGAGATCTGCTTATATCCACTTTTAGTTTTCTTCGATCAATTTTCTTTCAATCCAACCCTCTCATTGTACTATGACTTTTCAAAGAACAGGAACTATGTTTGGGTCTGTTCACATATCCCAAGCACTTAGCAAAACTCCCGGGTTATGGTAGTCCCTCAAATATTTATTGAATGAGTACATGAATGAATACTTACTCTATAACAAGCAACGTGTTAAGTGCTTTATGTAAGTTATATCTTATAATACTTACAAAACTCCTCTGCAACTGGTACTGTTATAATTCCCATTTTGTAGATGAATAAATAGAGAAAGATACATTATGGTAAGTGTAAGACTTATGTATCCTACTACTTATAAGGAAAGACAGTTTTAACTGAGTTTTCTCCTCTTCATCCTGATTTCCTTCACAACACTATAAAGCCAACTTAATAAGAATTATTTTCTTCATCTGAAAAATAATCAGAGAATGAACAGTATAGTTGACTCACCTAAGACCACAGAACCCAGTTAACACTGAGTTCACTGATTTTATAAAAACTTGGTCTTGTCCATCTCCCTGTAGCCAGAGCCCAAATTCATCCCTCCTCTGTTATCCATATTCAGATTGACCAACCCAACTCCACAGTTCAGAGATCAATAAAGTTGGGTGAAAGATACTCAGCATTTCAAACAACACAGCTGTATGCTCCCAACCAACAATGTCATGGCTTGTTTTTCATGAGTGCTTGAACACATCTCAAGCCCTATAATAAAAAGGAATGTATAATGGGAAAAATGTGTATCATATCCTATTTACATGGAAGATTTTTTTCATAAGGAAATGGAAGGGAAAAGAAAGAAATATAGTAAGGATGGAAAGTGAAAGGAAGAAGGTGGAAGGGAGAGGGTTATGGTTAATTGTTTCTTTCTAGGAAAATCAAGTCAGTTTTTTCAGTCGCTGAGGAATATGTGATTTCATATCTTGTACAAAATATTCTTAGACGTTAATCCTAATAAATCACACAGTCACTGACAATGCTGTCCCCAAACCTGGGGACACATTCTAGATTTAAATTTTTTTCTAAAATTAGACTTAGGCTTCTTTTAAAAGTAATTTTTTGTTGTTTTTCACTTTTTTATTTCAAAGGAGGTACAAATATTTTTTAATCACAAGTGACTCCTATGGTTTCATGGTGTCAGAGGAGATAATTTGAAAATAACAATAGCAGAATGAGACCACATGGCAGATAATCACACTGACAAGACATGTCAGTCCTCAGAACATGCAACTCTTCAACGAGATTCTTCTCACAGATTCCAGAATTCAATCCAAGTGGATTATTCCTAGCTTGGGTTTCACCATATTGGAATGCTTCATTCAAAGCCTGCATTCAGAAAATGTTCACCATCCTCTATTAATATTCCCCCTTAAAACTCTTCAATAGATATTGAGTGAATTTAATTTCATGTCTACAAAATCTAACAATGGATTAGGCAGGTATATAGGCTTCTAATTCTTCAATTTTCTCAATATTCATCATAGCAAAGCCTTTCTGAAATAAATTATCTGTAAAACTTCAAAAACTAGTTTCTCATCCTGAATCCAGACACTTCAATTTTAAATATGAAAATATGATATTTATTGGCATATCAAGCATCTCATTTTTAGATGGTAAACACTGGTAAGCAATAGTACTAACATTTATTCTCAGTCATAAAACTTCAAATTCTTTAACTTCTTTTCCAAATATCTGATTCTCTCAGATAATAATATACTTTGCATTATTCATTTTTACAAATCATGCATAGTGGATAATAACATTTATTAATAACAAATGCTTACTAAGAGCCAGGTACTATTCTAAGAGTTTTCTGTAAATTAGTTCATTTACACTTAAGAGTGTTTTGTGCCCGGGTGCAGTGGCTTACATCTGTAATCATAGCACGCTGGGAGGTGGAGGCAGGTGGATCGCCTGAGCTCCAGAGTATCAGACCAGCCTGAGCAAGAATGAGACCTCCAACTGTTTCCATTAAAGTAGAAAAACTGGTGGGGCATAGTGGTGGGTGCCTGTAGTCCCAGCTAATTAGGAGGCTGAGGCAAGAGAATTGCTCAAGCCCAGGAGTTTGAGGTCGCTATGAGCTATGATGGCACTATGGCACTCTACCCAGGGTGAAAGAGTGCTCTGTCTCTTTAAAAAAAAAAAAAAAAAAAAAAAGATTGTTTAAGGAATCCTACAAATGTTTCAACAATTGACTAGGCAAAAAGAAAAGACAAGTAGTATGATGGTTACCAGAGGCTGGGAAGGATAGGGAGAGAGGGGGATGAAGTGAGGATGGTTAATGGGTACAAAAATACAGTTACAATGAATAAGATCTATTATTTGGTAGCACAACAGGGTGACTATAGGTAACAATAATTTACTGCACACTTTAGAATAACTAAAAGAGTAGAATTGTAATGTTGCTAACACAAAGAAATGTTAAATTCTTGATTATGCATATCATTATGCATTGCATGCCTGTAGCAAAATAGGCATGAATAGGAATAGGGAGGGTACAGCTATTGTGTACCTATAATATTTAAAAATAATTTCTTATCCTCAATAGCACAGTAGTGAGTAAAAACAACAGAAATAAAAATAGAAATACATTTTTTAAAAGAAGCACAAAAAAAGATAAAGTAAACAAATGTTCCTTTCACCTAAACAAAAATAATTTATTAATTTATAAATCTATTTCCTGGGAACAGGGAAAAAATGTCTATTTTGTTATTTGAATGTGTACTAAGTGTCAAGAACATATACGTCTATGAAAAATGAATGCTTTTTGATGTCATTATAGAGGCTGTTATTGAAAACTAAGAACACAGTAAAGACTATGACAAGAATAAGTAAAAAGTCATTAAAATGCAAAGAAAAATTAATAAAATACATATTTCAAATAAATCTTTTTTTTTTTTTTTTGAGACAATAGTCTCACTTTGTTGACCTCAGTAGAATGCCATTTATTTTCTTCCTTTCAATATTTCTTTTCTCTTCAGTAAAGAAAAAAGTCATTGGGACCAGATCAGATGAATAGGGAAGGTGTTCCAATACAGTTATTTGTTTACTGGCAATTCCCTTATAGACAGTGCCATGTGAGCTGGTGCATTGTTGTGATGTAAGAGCCATGAATTGTTGGCCAAGATTTTCAGTTAATATTTTCCCAAATGTTTCTCTACTGAGGTTTACTTAGTCTGCTATGCTTCTCACAGTCAACCAACAACTCTGACACATAATTCATCAAATTTTTGCAACGTTTTTGTCAGTTCAGCTCATTACTGACCACCCTGACCTCTCCCTATCAGTAACACTTTCTCTCCCCTCAGAAAACATCTAATCCATGTGTACACTGCCATTTTTTTTCATGGCATTATCTCCATAAACTTGGACTCACGTGTCCCTGACTTCGCTTCCACTCTTGTCAAGTTTAACAAGCAATTTAATGTGCTTTCTTTACTCTAAATCAAGCTCCAGACATTCCCATGACAAAAACATGCAACAACAATAAGGAATGATGCCACTCAACAGGACTCCGCCACACGTTGATAGGAACACATCTGTGAGACACTGATACGCCAAGGTTAGGAAACTCACCAAGCTGTTTGTGCTGCCAACATAAGGGCAGGATGGTGAGTTCACGAACTTAATTGTCAGGCCTTCATATTTCTGCTAAAATTAGAGTTGTTTTATGTTTGAAGTATCTATGTATGTTAAATTGGTCCATTATACCTACCCTGTATGTCATTACTTAAGGTTTAAATTTTAATCTAAAAATGTTCAAGTTTTCAATCTCTATTCTGGAGACTGTTCAATGAAAGCCAATTCAGTAGTTCATTGAAATAACTACATAGACAACTTAGCTCCTGATGATAAAAGTAACCACAGTCCTCTTTATTAGGTGTTCTGTCTTTTTATGTCAACCATATGCTATTCCATTATTTAACAGAATGATAATGAAAATAAAGCACACATTTTCTACATGCTACGTAAAGCACTTCACGTAGTACCTATCACACAGTGAACACCATAAAGGGGCTGCTATACATTGTTGTTGATGTCCACTCAAGGGAACTAGGCATGTATAGAATGTCTACCATGTTACACACATTGTACCATGTGCTTTACAATCCCCAAACTTTCTATTTCAAATGGTCTGGAGTGCAGCCTGACCACAGGGATTTGTTACAACTCCCCATGTGAGCTCCAATGTGCAGCCACACTGTGAGTGACTGCTTAAATAGATGTGTTATTTCATTTAGTCCTCATAGGTAGCTTCATTTATTCCATTTTACAGATTAGAAAACTGAGACTCCAAAAGATTCAATAACTTGTCAAAGATTGAGCCAGTTTTGACTCCCAAAGCCTTTGCACCATCCCCTGTTGCCTCTTACATGGCAACTGTGCCAAAGCCATCAGTCCATTTCTTACCATCTTGAAGCCCCAGGGAAAATGCGGCCAAATACTTACTCTGCAAATCTGCACATTGCATACCAAGGGGTCTCACTATGTATTCTAGCTCTACTATGGGCTTTTGTTTGTTTTTGTTCCATTTTTAAGTACAGACCAGGACCCATAAAGGGTCATGAAATCAATTTAGTGAGCCTTGATTAGCAGTTCAATTGAGATCATAAGACAGATAAAAACATCACGGTGTCAAGACTGCACCGCGTGCAGTAAGAACGGCGTCAACTATAAGGACTGTGCTTTGAAATTTTTGTTTGTGTGTGTGCATACATGCCCTATGTTAAAAAGTAAATTATATTTCTTAGTGAGGAGCAACCAAAAGAAGTTTCAAAGATATTCTAGGGAGAGATCAAAAGCACAATATGAAAAGACAATCCTAAACATGTCCATTTTCTAACATCCATTCATTTCCTACATGTACGTGTGTTTTTCTCTAATCCTGGACCGTCTTGCTTCTCTAGCAGCCTCAAGTCCAGCCTAACTGTCCCCCTGCTCCCCCTCTTTCTCTAGGGTAGGATGTCCTTCTGTGCACTGCCACTTTCACATTGCTGACCACATTGTATCATGTTTTTAAAAGGCTTTATTTTAACGCTTATGTTGGAAAGGGCAGTGTCTCCCACTCTGAACAATATGAACAGTGCAGAGTCTAACACAAATTTAATTGTTGTTAACTAGGTACAGCAGCCCTCCAGTATTTCACTCATTCAATTTTGGTAATATGAAATAAATGACCAAGAATGAACCAAATCTTCTGTCTGTGTTATCACAAATTCCCACCAGAGTTATTTTCATAGCTGGATCATCCACACCTAGGCCTGAGGATACTCTCTCTGCGAACCATTACACCAGAGGAGAAGGACGACAGCTTTGATAGCAGCTCTCCTGGGTTAGCTGACATGGTTCATTACTAGACTATTTCCTTACCCCCTTTAACATTAAATAGACCTTTCCAATTTCTGTTTCCCTACTTGCTTTTAATTTAACAGACATATATTAAACTCTTATCAAATAAAATACACTAAATAAGTTTTGGTTTCTTTCTACTTTATGAATGGTAATGGGAGGAAAACATTTATAAAACTGTTAATCAAAAGGAAACAACCACTTGACTTATTGACTCCATCAAACTCTATTTTCTACATTCACCCACCTAAAGCCATTTTATCATGTCATTCCCATTTCTTAACTTTACTGAAATATTGGGACTTTTGATTATTAAAAAATGTTTTTTAAAAAAAAATTACATACATATGTATATATGCATATACACGGCTTTAACATCTTATATTCCTGACTGACTAAAAGTTCCATATTGTCACAAATCTGAATAATTAAGACATTCAGAAGTCTGACTGCATCTATTAAGTCCCTGGTAATATGGAAACAATACATACATTTAAATAAAACAGAACTAAAATTTACTTAGCATTAGAAGAAAGTAATTTAAAACTATAAATAGGATAGAAATGAGAATTAAACTTGGGAGAATTCCAGAGAGCATACACACTGCTCTACAAAAATCTATTTTAGGAACCCATGTGAAGCAATTATGCCAGTCTTTCTGAAAAGTTAACCTTCAAAATTTCTAGTTACAAACTTATGCAACCTTAAAATCTGGGGGGGAAAAATAACATTTTTTTTTTTAAATTTCAAATTTTGGGCCTAAATCAAATGATTTTATGTTCACTTTATGCGACTAGACCTAACACCCTGGGCCAGTTACTAGATTCAAAGCCTGCCATGAGCTGAGTGGCAGATAGTAATGCTGATTCATCTCACAAAGAGGCAGCCTGCAGCATCCACAATTCTGGTGATGTCCAAAGATGGTAAAGAATTGGTCATAAGCCAAATATTTCCCCTTGGAGCACAGACAGAAGGACTGAAAGTGGATGAACTCAGAGCCTACTGGTATTTGACTTTCAATTTCAATGCAGCTCTCTGGGGCCAGAAAAAGGGGTGGAGGGGGGAGAGCAAAAAAGGAATAATCTGCAAAGCCATATTGTGACTCCAAGATCAATTTAGGCATGTTTTCAGAATAGAGCAATGTTTTCCTTATTGGTTTAATGGCATTAACAAGAATTCTGTAACTAATTCGCCTAAATATTTACTTTCGACTTGGAGTATAATACCCTTTAGGTAGCTCATAATAAAATAATAAATTCCCTATTTTCCTCATTTTAGTCCATTAAGTTTTATATATTATCTATCTCACCTACCAAATATATAACTGAATATCACAGAGTTAAAATAATAATACTTCATCCATTATGGAATCTGAGGCAGCAGCTTAAGTAGACCATTAGTATAAAAAAGGATGCTGACAGCAATCAGAAAGATTGAGTTACAAATGTGCCCAGGGCAATGGATGAACCGATGAAGCTTCTCTTTCTGAGCTTCCCACTCTATCTAGCCAGCTCTTCACAAGCATAAGAAACCACAAATAAGAGAACACAGCCTAATGAAGGGACCCTTAACCAAAGCCCCTATCCAAAACTCAGATGAGACAGAGAAATTATCATCCTTTTAAAAAGGGGTTATCCATCTTCATAACGCTATAGAATGGTACACTGGGGACTTTACACATTACAGAGAAGAAACACTCTTTGTCAACCATCACTGGTAGTTTTTCTATGAGAAATTACAAATTTCAGCTATGAAAGTAAGACACTCTGATAGTGCCAAAAATGTATTAATATGACAATATCTTCATAACTGATTTCTATAACTCATCTGTTAATGATCAATTTAAATCAAAATTATACCAGAAGACATTCTACTAAAGGAAGAGGTACTTTAGTTTTGGAAAAGGAGAAGTAAATGAAAATGATAGCATTTATTGAAAACCCTGGAACTCTAATCTAGCAGCGATGGAAATGGCAAGGTCTTATATGAAAGACATTCGGCTGTTATTGTCAAATTAGTTGCTTATAATTTCAAAACAGCATGAGGGCTAGTATATAAACGTGACTCGTAATTGACTATCAATTTATTCATTAGTTCAACACATATTAAAAGTACTTAATGGCCTCAGATTTTATGACCATGACCTCCCCCCTGAATTAGTCTGGGCAGAAAGGATCCGGGCCCTTCCTTTGTGAGCGCTCAGAAGCAGAAAGAGATCACGCTTAGCTTCAGCAGCCTGATGACATCACAGTGAACCTGAGTTACTCCTCTGGGGATAGTCTGGGAAGGTTTCTAGTGATGTGGAAAATGTGTGGAGATGGCAGGAGTTGCTTAGATCAATGCTCAAGGGACCACTGATGAAAGAAAATTCAACTCTAAGCAAGATTTGAAAGATTTTTGAAAATCAAATGATCCATTATGTTCTTCTAATAGCTGACTTTAAAAGACTTCTGGAATGCTTGTACAATTACTACAAACTAAATTTCTTCCTCTGTTCAACTGAAAAATATTTACAAAGTGAGGGCCTAATTACGCTTTCACTGGGTGAGATTTTACCAAACCCCAGCACCTTTGTTTTCTCTTTCCCTTAACAGAGACTTGATTGATAGTCAAAAGAACACTCCAGGAAAAACAAAAACAAAAAATAACACAACAACTTAGTCTGAAGAAAAAAATCATACTTTCCTCTAGCCTAGGTAGAAGTGGTAGTACTTGTAGTATTATCTAGTGCCCTGTGTGCAGGCCCACGCTAGCTGAGACGGGCGTTTAGAGCCATGCTCCATGTCATAAGGTTAAGATGGCTGTCACCCACTCTCCTGTGCATTCAAACAAACCCAAAGTTGATTTTGGAGGAAGTTTCAAAGCCTGTCTAGCCTACTTGAGCACAGAGGTGGTATGGCCTCCCATTCAGGTGGATATATTTGGGAAACTGCTCCTATTCCTTAAGCAAGTTGACTCTCAAATCATGTGATTCTTCACTTGACTAGCAACAAAAAATAATAGCAGGTAATTTCCAGGGAGGAAAACTTCATATGTACCGACCCTCAAATTTTCAGCTATGAAAAATAACTTTGATATGTATGAAATATTTCCTAAAAGATATGCAGAACCTTTGTTCTTCAGACATTATCCATTATCCATTTCTGGATTAAGCCAGGTCACCTGAGAGCTACATACCTGGACCACAGCATGTTACTGGTCACAGCTACTCTAACGGAACTGCTTTAAGGATTACAGTTATCATTTATTGAGCTCATATTATATGGTCTTTACCAACATCACAAGGCATTCAAGGCAGGTATTATCCTCATGTCAGAAAAGGAAAGAATCAGACCTTGCAAGGTTAATCTACTTCCCCTGAAGACACAGAGCCAGGCCACAGGCCCACAATGCAGGACACATCCTCCTGTTGAATTTCACTAAAAGCACGTTGAAGACATTGTACATCACACTACACTGAAGACACTGTAAAAGAAACCATAGTAAAAAGTTCACTCTAGATTCAATACAAGAACAACTTTGTTCCTCTGGAGCAACTGGTTTATTTTTGTTATGGATCGCTTTTCCAATTAATCATTAAAATGTTTGCTTTCCTTTTTGACTGGAAGTTAGACAGCTAGGAATTAAATGTGTGCCCCACCTCTAATAAACATCAGGATTTTGGAGCATGCCTCTCCTCTAGCTCATTTATTTTATATTTTTCTCACTGATACCAGCTTTTTTCTTCCTACCTTGCGTGTCCATACTATTCCAAACTACTCCATATCTTCAAAAGCCATTTCCTAAAGTTTTATAAAGAATCACCAAGTTGTATATTCTACTATATATAAATTATACCTCATTAAAGTACTGGGAGAAGTGCAAAGAATGAAAATTAGCAATTCAAATATTTTCATACTATCTTTGAGTATGTTCTTGATAAAACTTTCTAAAGTACTTTATCCTTGCATAAGTCACCATCAAACCATACTATTATTCTATTTATCATAATTTATAACTTAAAATGTAGTTACATTTCTATGTATGGTATTATATTTGTAAAGAGTAAATTTAGGGTAAGGACAGTTTTGAAGAAATTTAATGCTGCAAAGATCACATTTTGGAATTCTACTGGTCTACTTACCATACAGAGAGGATTATGAATCAATGAGTCAACGTGGAGGGAAAAGCATCCTCTGTGAAAACAAAAGTATTACAACAAAATAAGCACATAGGACAACTTAGTAAAACCAATGTCCTGGACGGGTGCAGTGGCTCAGGCCTATAATCCTAGCACTGTGGGAGGCTGAGGCAGGTGGATCACCTGAGCTCAGAAGTTAGAGACCAGCTTGAGCAAGAACAACAACCTGTCTCTACTAAGAACAGAAAAGCTGGCTGGGTGTTGTGGGGGGTACCTGTAGTCCTAGCTTCTCAGGAGGCTGAGGCAGGAGCATCACTTGAGCCCAAGAGTCTATTGTGAGCTATGATGCCACAGCACCGTACTGAGGGCAGCAGAGTCAGACTCTGTCTCAAAGAAAAAAACACCAATGCCTTTCACTTGCCAAGTTTAAGATGCCACATGTCCATGCTGCTGTCCTCACTTTTCTCCTTGACTTGATTGTCTAAGACCAAAACATTAAATATTACTGAGTCTTGAAGGATATGCCTTCGATATTTACCGTTAAAAATCAAAACCGGTAAGTGTTTAAAATATTCATTTATGTCAAAATAACTAATAAAGCTAAGATATTACACAAATATTTTGTTCCTAAAATAACAATTACTTTCAAAACAAAAAGAATAATTAAATTATTCCATATTTTTTCAAATATCTTTATTATCTTGCTTCTTAGAAGATGGCTAGATTCTTGCATAAATGTACATGCTTCTACATTCAATATAAATTGGTTTGGTTGAAGTAAATGAGAAAATTTGGCCTCACATTTCATTATACTATATCAAAAATTACCTAAGTGATTTCCTCAGGAAAGTCATCAGGTATTGGGAAATTCACAAGGTCACAACTGTGAGTTAAAGTTCCCAAAACTCTTATTTCTCTTGCAAGCATAAATTTTGCCATTGGCAACAAATACTGTCAGTGGTTTTCCTTGAAGAAATAGGCTTAATTTGTTCATTTTCAAGAAAAATGTCTGCTAAATCCCCAAGTCTGAAAAACTAAATCAGTTTGTTTTTTTTTTTTTCCGAATAAAAATGGTCATCCATGAAAAAAGTAGCAGCAAATGAGGTTGCAACTCAAAAACATCACACAGCACTTTTCTTGAGACGGTCATGCATTGGTATTGCAGCAGCAACACCGCAAGTATAGCTTCCCATGAGTGAAACAGTATATAAGAAGGCATGTATTCTGATTATGGAAGAAAATGGAACTGATTCACTTTCCCTTCTCCTCCTCTCTACATACAACTAACTAGCCTGGAAATTACCCATCAGACAACAAGAAAAAGATTCTGAAATCCAGAAGGAAGGAGGGAGACTGGCTAGGAACCTCAGGACGTGAGGAACAACACTGCACTGAGTTCCCTGAGTTTTCTTTTTATCTCCTAAATACTCCAGGACAGGGCCTGGGTTGTGTCAACCCATAACCTCCAGCAGACATAGACAAAAATAAAACAGGAAGAGCCTGGTCTTCTTGACCAAAGGTGTGGGGAAAGGACTGTGGGTGGGCCCCACTGCACCACAGAAGCACCAATGGACAGGCTGGTCCAGTACTTCAAGCATCATCAAGACAGACTTGTGTCTCTTCCTTCTACCCACATACCAAAATCCAGGAAAATCATAATACACATTTTTTAAAAAATCAATCATTGCTAGTACCAAAATAAATCAGATATCGGAGTTATGTAGCAAGGATTTTAAAGCAGCTGTCAGAAGAAACTTCAATAGTCAATTTTAAGTTTCCTTAAAACAAATGAAAAAACAAAATCTCAGCAAAGAAATGTAAGCCACAAAAAGAGAACCAAATGAAAATAAAACAAAAACATATACTTGTTAAAATTAAAAACTTGCTGGTTAATGTAAATATAAGTAAAGTGGATATAACCAGAGATAAAATTATTGAATGTGAGATATATCAAAGCCTCTAAAATCAAAGAGAGAATAATAATCTAACAATCAGCTCAGAGAAGTCCCAGAAAAAGAAGAGAAAGAGGGTGGGAATGAAACAACGTATTTAAAGAAATAATGCTTGAAATAAATTTGGCAGATGACATAATCTTACAGATTCAAGAAGCTAAGTAAATCTCATCTAGGATAAACCCAAAGAAACATACACTGAAATATACACATCAAAATTACACTTCTGAAAAGACAGAGGGGGAAAAAAATCTTAAAACAGCCAAGAGAGCTGACGTACTGTAAAGGAACAACAATCCTCATCTGAAACCAGAGAGGCCAGACAAGGTGGCACTTTTTTTATTATTATTAAATCATAGCTGTGTACGTTAATGCCATCATGGAAGGTGGCACATTTTTGATGTGCTGAAAGAAAATAGCTCTCAACCCATCTCTGATACCAGCAAAACCATCATTAAGAGTAAAAAAGACAAAACTAAGGGAATTTGTTAACTGACAGACCTACCCTAAAAGAAGGGTTTAAGAAAGTACGTACTTCTAACACAAAGAATAATAACAGAAGTCTGGGACCTTCTGAAAGGAAAGAAGAAAAACAGAAAAGATAAAAGCAGAAGAACACACGATAGACTACCATTAGCTCATGAAATTCTTTAAGCTTACTTTATGGAAAAAGCAAAATTAAACGCCATCTGTTGTGGCACTCGATGTATGTAGAAGAAATACTTAAAACAATTATACTTTAAAAGTAGAGAGGGCAAAAAGACCTAAATGGAGGTTAAGTTTTCTATTCTGAATCCACAGTGGTCAAATGTCAACAGTAGTCTGTGATAAATTACATATGTGTATGGTAGGACCTAGGCAACCACCAAGAAAATGATACAAAGTGATATAGTAAAAACATTTTATTTGGGGGGGAGACAAAGTCTCACCGGGTTGCCTGGCCTGGCGTGCCATGGCATCAGACTAGCTCACAGCAACCCCACACTACTGGGTTCAAGTGGTCCTCCGGCCGCAGCCTCCCAAGTAACTGTCTTTACTCAGACCACAATGCTGATCTCATTTTCTAATTTTTGTAGAGATGGGATCTTGCTCTTGCTCAGGATGGTATTTTAAAAAATTGTAAATAAATAAAAATGCAACTTTAAAACATGTCCAAGTAACCCAAAGAAAGGCAAGAAAAGAAACAGAAAAAATGAGAAAGAGAGGAAAAGAGTAGACTTGCATAATATGTCAATAATTACTTTAGACGTAAACGGTATAAACACACCAAGTAAATGAGGGATTGGCACAGTGAATTAAAAAATGCAACTAACTGTATCTGTCTACAAAAACTTCTTTTCTCCCATAGTAACATAGGTAGTTCTAAAATAAAAAAGTAAAAGATATATTATGCAAGCATTAATTTTAAAAGTGTATTAATATCAGATAAAGTAAATTTCAAAGCAAAGAAACTAACTAGGGCCAAGGAAGGCCACTGCAAAATTATAAAAACTTCAATCTTCCAGAAAGTATGATAAACATTTTCATATTACATGAAACATGTAAGTACAGTTACATCAAAGAGAGAAAAACTCTTGGTCTATAACATTTTACTTGGAGATCTAAATCTCCAAATTCATCAATGCCATTGAGTGTATTTGCTCAATTTTGTTCCAGAAAAAGCTACATTTTTGGACCTTCACACATGCTATATGTGTATTATTCCAATTCCTTACAGATTTTAAAAACAAAATTCACACGTATACTCTCAAGTACAAAATAGAAGTATATATGCCACACGCTAATGAAGAACCCATTTCACTTTTAATCCTTAGTCAAGGATGAAAATATCTTGTTACATATTATGTACTCAAGATAAATGTTAAAAAAAGAAAACGTCTCTTATTCCGAAATGACAACCCAACAACATATGCAGCAGTGAGTTTTTCTTCTTGCCAAAAATGCTCCTTTGCACTTGATTTCTGACAAGGGAAAAAGCTTTTGCTAAGATACACAGTTTACTTAATTCTGAGAAACATAAATCCCTCCTTTCAAACTCCTTCATAAGTAATTCGTCTATTTTCATTTAATTATTGTGACAAGTTCCAGAAACAACTTGTTTATATTTTCTTTAAAAAATGGGTTGAAATGGGTGTGTTCTACCCAAGGAGAAGCTGATGTAAACTGAAAATCATTGTCACAGATCATTAAAAATATTCAAGAAATGTGTATTTTCTTAAATACGCTAAAAGAAGTAAAACCAATAAACCAATAAAGGTTGTTCTCTTATTGCAAATGACAATAAATACTAGCACCTAGTGGGCCAATTTCTCAAGCCACTGTTTACATACTAATTTTGCCTCCCCCCCCCACTCCCGTCTATCCTGATTTTTCACACTATTAAAATGGAGGAAATAACATCTGCTAATCTTTTAAGATTCAGGAGTGAGAGGGGCTAAGTAATTCATTATTATCATCCTGAATGTGATCAAATGTAAAGTTAAACAAAAATGCCCCCATCTGGTGTTGTAAATACTAAACTGGTTATAGAACGTGCTCAATTTCCATCATTCCTCTCCATAGAACAACTAGCACATATTTGTGGGTTAACTGCAGACTGACTGATTCTAAATATAGACTATATGTGTGCTAAAATTACTGTCCTGATTTTACAGCAATTATTATGAATGTCACACATGGCCATAGATTTTCTTTGTTATATAACTTGCAAAAAAATAGCTTTTTATAAACAGTGATTACAAAATTACACATGAAAATGTTTCCCATCAAATATAATACAATGATTCAGATTAAACCTACTAACTTTTTCTACAAATACTCCACGCATATGACGTAGTACTAGGACTATGTCAATTAAAGCAGAGCTTACACGATGTGCTTACAATAAAAAAGTCAGTTCTACCTTAGATGACAGATATACGTAAGCAGCCTTAAAATTCTAATCTGACAAATAGCCTTGAAATGATCTTGAAGCTGCTGCCTGGATTGCTGCTGGTCCCCGAATCTACAAATACTCAATTTACTTAAAAAGTCAACTTCACTGTCCATACATTAATGGAAGAGAGAGGAAAATTTCTACAAAAACAGCTACTGCTTGCTGTCTTGTTGAATTAGCTGTGGCACCCGTTCATACTTTTCAAAGTAGTTAGCAAAAGAGCTAGAAATGCTTAAAATAATCCTTCTTCAAATATAATGTTCCATTTCACGTGGCTAAGCAAAGTAACAAGACCAACGCAGAAGGTTGGAAGCTCAGGTGCTACAGAAGAAGCAGAGACTGTTTGTTGTTCAGCACACCCAGTAGACCCACATCATCAATTTCAAAAGGAAGGTGCTTTCAGAGATCTTTTGAGTCAACCCCACAGAAGACCCAGTGA
The DNA here is from genome assembly GCA_963574355.1 of Loris lydekkerianus. Lineage (NCBI taxonomy): Eukaryota > Metazoa > Chordata > Mammalia > Primates > Lorisidae > Loris > Loris lydekkerianus. The sequence continues at coordinate 10,856 of CAUYPK010158997.1, read as the reverse complement.
GGGCCTCACCTTTTAACTCTAAACCTTCAAAAGAACATAAGCCAACTAGTTGCTTTCAAGTAAAAAGTGAAAGACGAAATAGGAAAACAAACTTAACATGGACTTCCCCAGAGCCCAAACGATCCCAGGGCCTTGGTTTTGTCAACTCCTATATGCACTATGAGCAGGAGTGTGTTGACAGATCAATGTCACATGGGAAATAACCAAAAACAAAGGCTAGTAGGGAATAAAAAGGCAAACCTACTTAAATTTAACTTTTCCACTTTAACTATAGGGAAACTGCTGAGCCCACTTCAACTTTGACAGATGAAGCTTGAGGGAAATAGAAATGGATTTACTAGTGCCGTCTAAAAGTTTAAGCATACTTTTTGTAATAGGTTTCAACAACCACCAGATAAATGCTACCTAAATTACTCTATCTGCCTGGATGTCCAACTTCCATCAGAAATGATCTCTCAGGGCCTGAAAGGGAGAGGGAGGTCTTCCTGGTTTGGACTGTGACACTGTCCAAAGTATCACTGTTTCCTTTCAGGTCTCCCCAGACTGACCCATGGCGTATTGTAAGAACCCATCCTCTGCTCCCTAGTAGTGCCCTTAAGACACATTCTTATCCTTGACTCCCCTTCCACTGGCCCTCACAGACACCTAATGGTCCACCTGCCTTAATGGGCTCCTAGCTTCCTGCTCCAAGAAAGGTGGAGGCTGGACTTGGAGGAGGTCCAGGTGAGAAACTGGGAAAGCGAGTCAGGGCCTGATGAAAGTGCCTGTCCCTTCTCATCACAAGGACGTACTGCCATGTTCTCCGCAATAGATGAGGGAAACTGAGGCACACTCTTTCCTCCACAAGGGAAATTTCCTCTAGTGGAGGGATCCTGGGAATGAGAGGAGGAGGCATCTGAATGCTGAGAAGGGATGTTGGGACTGGTATGCATCTCCCAGTGGTCCCTGTGCTCAATGGTCATCTACGGCAAATGTTCCGGAGAAGGAGGCAGGCCGTCCTGCGTGTCCATCAGATGTGCCTCTCATGTACCACTGGACCTTGTGCCCAGTGTTTTTGCTAAGAATCAACCAAATTCTTGTCCTCGCTTATGTGAATTCTCTAAATTAGAGAACAAAGGTGAGCTCATACCCATGTTTTGCATTATCGAGGTCCTGAAGCTGGAGATCTGGGAATCTGCTGCAGAGAATGAAAGGAGCTGAAATCCAAAGGTGAGAGATGTGGTGTGTGCTGTGTGGGCTTTGTGGAGGGGGCAGAGGTTTACCCCTGAGGTCCAATGATATAACACTAGGGCCAGAAGCAGTCCCCCACGTCTGTCCCTTCTCCGACTGTCAGCGCTGGCTCCCTCTCACAAAACCTGCTCTCCAACCACATCTGCTCAGCTGCCCCGCTGCCTGCACGGCTCCCAGTCTCCATGAAGCATTTAGCGCTTCGAATCAAAAGACATTGCTTTAAAGAGTACAACTGGAGGAGCCACAGACAAGACTGGGTGATATTAATTATTAACAATCAAATATCTATGCTCAACACATCAATCTTCCAAATTGAACATACAGAATCCAGGACTTTCAAAACTTGTCCAAAAGAGTCCCCGTATAAGAATTCACACCATTTAACCCAGAAATTTTATTTGAGACTCTATCCTAAGGAACTAATTTTCAAAACGCAAAAAGAAAGCTTAGGTATAAAGATGTTCAGCACAGTACTATTTATTATTATCAGTGATACAGTGACAATGAAGAATGATTAGGAAATTGATACATATACCAAATGGAAAATTATAGAGGCACTTTGAAGCCTAGTGTTAAGCATTTTAAGCCTGGAATGGGGCCCAATTAGTTAAATGAAAAATAATGTTATAGAATTTAAGGGAAAAATATATGTAAAAGTTATATACAACATAATTAAAAATATGCATGGAAAAAGTATAGAAAGAAACACATGAAAATACTAACAGCAGTGTCTTTGTTTGGTAAGATTATAATGATGTTTTTTACCTTTTTATAGTTTCCAGATTAGTCACCATTCTACAATGGGGGTGGGTGAGCTTTTAAAAAGGTAAACTTCCAGAAATGGAAAAATGTTACTTGCATAGAAAACATTTTCTGCATTTAATTGACAATAAATCTTTTTAGTACAGTACCCAGGAAATATAGTATTTTCTGGAAGGGCACTAAGGGCAAGGCGTATGGAAAGCGTAAGCAAAGGAAATGGTTACCAGATCAGAAACACATTTTACTGCCTTCTTAGTCTGTCGCCATGTACCCAAATGGGGTATGAGCACATCTCAGCTTGACCTCCTCCGTCATTCTCTTTGCCTATCGAAATCTGTCCCATCGCTCAGAGACTAATTTAATTCACTTCCATCCGTAAGACTTTCCAGATCCTCTGATCCCCTGGCCTCTATGATTTCTCATTTTTTTAAGGTATTGTTACAGCACTTAAGGCTGCACCACCTTTTTCTGGTATTAAGCCAATGCTAAATTATTTTAATTACTCATGTGTAAGTATCTACCTAGTTTGACTTGAAGTTCTTTAAAGTCAGGGATTTAAGATGATCTGCAGACAGGTATCATTGAATAAATAGGATGGGGGGTTTTGCAATCCTAAAGCCAGGTTGGTATGATATTCACAGTCTCAGCAATGTTATCTAAATAAAACACACTGCCTCTTTTCAAATGTTACTGCAGACTATCCATCATTAGGACGTGTACTTTCTTTTTTTAATTTTTTAATAGCAGTGGTGTTGTATTTTTGCTTATTCATTCACACCACTTCTGGGTCCCCCTTGGGATTAAACAGATTGGATTTCAGGATGCCTCGCCAAGGTTCAGGATATAGCCTATAACCACATATAAAGAGCAAAAAGAAATGATCTCCTAGGAATCAAACTTAACACGGGATTCTACTTCTCTTTATCATCTTGTCTTAGTGACAAATATAAATTTGTGCCTCCTTATTATGTCCTTATTTAGGCAATGGGCCTTACTCTATCCAATATACCCATTAACTTAAAAAAGAATTCTCCAGTGCAGTGGTTCAATACTTTAGAAATGATGGACTAAGTTTATTCTATTCCCGTCTACCAACAAATACTATGCCATTACTTAAGGATAATGAGCATTTGTACTATAGCAACCTGCCCCCCCTTCCTGAGACAGCAACAAGAGTTGAGTATCTTAAAGAGAAAATTCATAAATTATAAATGAAAGCAAGCAAAATGGCCCTCCAAATGACAAGGAAGGACCTGCCATCCATTACTTTTGCAGAATGAGCATACACGATCAATTGTTGACTCTGAAGGGCAGGGCAAAAACAAGTCAACTCAGTTTCCCCCTAAACCAAGCTGCATTTTACCACAAAGCATATATTTTTTAAATGGAAGAGGTAGCACCCAAAGTCCATTCTTTGTCCAGATTCTATCACTTAACTAGGTGATCTTGAACCTTCCTGTATTTCAGTTCTTTAGTCTGTAAAATGGAGTTGTCATCTGCTGTGCCAAATCACAGAGCTGCACGAATAGAATGACATTATCCGAGTCTAGGTTTACCTGTCGCCCTGTTGTGGGAGGTAGTTCAGTCACAGACCACGTGAACTAGGTAACTGTTGTTATTGCAAGTGTTTCCTTAAAGCAAAAGAAAAGGACTTCCAGATTTCTTTTTACTTCTCTCATTGATTTCCCCAGTATATGAGCATCCACCATGTGTCACTGCCAAAACATGTCCTGTTAGGATCTAGCTCTCCTATGTACTGTTTCCATACATTATTTTGTGGCATATGCTTTCTAAGAAAATAGGTTTTTTTCACATGATTCCAAGAATGATCTTTCTTTCATAGTAAAAGACCAGTAATTCCACCTGCACGAAGTTTACAGGTGGTTGTTGTTGCTTTGAGATAACCTCTTAATTCTGTGTTTAATGTCCAATAAAGCACACATCTCACATATATGTACACACAGACACACTGGCCATTCATACAGCGGGAGGTCCACAGAAAGCTGTATTCAAATGCCTGGTCTGTCCTTTGAGAATGTAACCCACCTTCCCTGCTCCTCACCTTTGGTTCTGAGTTACTGGGATGATTTCGTGAAATGTTTTTTATGTAAGTGCCTGAGTTCTCAGAGTATTATTTCCTACCTGCCCTAAGTCTTTCCTTTATAAGAAAAGACAGGACCCATACAACCTACCCACAATAAGAGGCAACTCTGATGGGGCGTCTTCCGCATCAGTCGAGGGAATGCTACATGTGAAAGAAAGGGGATGATGGCGCGAATCAGGCACCGGCGGAGCAAGGAGGAGAAACTCAGAGGTGTGCACGCGGGCCCAGACTCCACCCGCAGGTGCGAATAGATATCAAAGTGACACACTTTCCAGAATGCGCCGCACACTCAGGGGGACGGTGTCCGGGCGCGGGGAAAGGACTGAATGACAGAGCAAGCCCACCGGGAGCCTCCCTGTTCACCCACCGATCCTGCCCACCGGGAGCCTCCCTGTTCACCCACCGATCCTGCCGGCGCGGGTCCTCCGTCTGGAGCCGAAGCGCGGAGGTGACAGCCGGGCAGTGACCTCAACCCTCTCCGCCCGACCCCTCCCCCATTCCTCCCAAACCTCTCGGGGCGCGAATGGTGCTGAATCATTAGCTCTGACAGCAGCAGCTCCCGGTTCCGGGGAGCGTCCGGGGGCAGCGTCCCCAGAGCGGAGACTGTCCCGGGATGGGGGCGAGTCCCCGGGCGTGCGGCGATGGCAGAGGGTCCAGGAGGACGGCGGCAGCAGGTACTCACCCGGGGAGGATCGCCCGGCTCGGTCCCCTGCGGCTCCCGCGCCCCCGGCTGGCCCGCGGGCGGCCGCCCGGCCCCGCAGCCTGCGCTGGTGGTCCGGTCTCCCCTCGCCCGCCCACCGCCCGCGGCAGCCACGGCTGGGGCTCCGGCGCTCGATCCGGAGCTGCTGGAGCAGCTGTCGCTGCCCGAGCGGGTGGCGGCTACCGACGGGCCAGACCATTCGCTGTCCGTGGCCGGGGGTGCGCGACGTGCGCAGGGGCGCGGGCGGCGACGGTTGGGAGGAACCAAAGGCGAGGGGAGCCCCCTGCCCCTGGGCGCCGCGGGTGGCACGTCAGGTGGAAGGTTTGGGTACAGGAGGGACCAACCGAGGAGCCGCCGCTTCTCCCGTGTTTAAGTGAAGCGGGTGTTTGGGCTCCCGCGGGCTCCCCCCTCGGCGCTTGTCGTGGTCCCCTCCGGGCGCCTTTAGAACGCGGCAAACAGAGGACCCGGCAACCCGGCGCGGCGCCCCCGGCGACCAGCGGCCAAGGGCGCTGCGTGCGCCCCAGTCCGGCGCAGGGCTGGCCGCGGGCGTCTCCGGGCGCGCAGCGCAGCACCCCGGATCCTGGGAGGCGCTCTTCACATCTTTCATCTAAGCATCTCTGCAAAGCAAAGAATAAAAGGGTATCCGAGGCCAGCTGGAAAGTTAGAAAATAAAAGATGTGGGGAGGCGAGGGACAGTGCTGAACCAGAGTTACTGATAAACAAGTGTTGGACCATAGCAGCTGGAAAAATGTAAATTTAGGAGCCATTTCAACATACAGATCTATAAAAGATTATGGAACAAATTTAAGAATATTGGAGGTTCCTTGTTCACCTTTTTAGAGATTCGTGTCCTTGGAAACCAGGAGGTAATGATGGCCTTATATGAAATCATCTGGTAGAACTGAAAAAGTCCCAGGACACGACGTTCCTTGGACTTGTGTGGTTCCTGCCTCAGGCACTGCACGACCAGGCTTAAACAGGTGCATTCAGATCGTGGTGAAGAGCGCGGCAAGTGCACCGTTTCCCTTGTAGAAAGAGGGAAAAGACAGAACACATGAGGGAAAAGGCCTTGCAAATTCATCCTCCAAAATATGAAATTTTACAATTTAAGGTCATTCTTCCAAATTTTTGTCCTTATTTGAATGAATCAACATACATTGAAGCATATTCTATGGACCAAACGCTGTACTAAGAGTATTTCCAATTTCATTCCTTCATTCGCTCTTCTAAAAACTCCTGTGAGATTGGTAACATTTTTCCTATTTTTTGAACGGATAAACTGGGCTTAGAGTTTATTGTGCTGGGTTAAAGTCTCAGAGATAATAAGTGACAGAGCAGACATTGCTGCCTGGAGCTTTTGAGTCTCCACCGCCGCCTTCTTACTCATCTTTCTGCTGTCTTAACGTTGTATTATACTTCACACTACTCCTATACTATTACTGCAATATGTCTTATCATTCTTCCAATTCCAGGAAGGGGCAAGAGTTTTTAAAGGGACCTATTGTCATGGGTCCTCATATGCCTGCCCAGAAATTTTACAGAAGTAACAGACGAACTAACAGCACTTCATCACCCCAAGAAAGCAAAATTAGTAATAAATTAAATTGTTTCTGCATGATGTGCCATTGTTATGATGTTATTGTCAATGTTCCCATGTCAGCACCAGCACAACAGAAATCCCCAAAGCTCCATGTTGCCAAAGAAGCAGAGCACTCAGTCCCCGGTGAAGCCAGATAATTGGGACTCAGGGCCAGAGCCTCTGCCTCAGAAATGCTTGATGTTTTTCTCTGAACACAGTTATTTCACTTTCAAAGGCAACCACAACAGAAACAAAAATGGGAATAAATGAGATACCTTTGGAACTACTGCTTTACGTCAGACACGGAAAATAGGGCTATAGGAAGGGAGGATGAGGTCATGAGTGGTCCACCGAAGACCAAAGTGGGTCGTAAAACCTTATCATTTATGGTCCTGATAGACCTGTGAAATCTCTAGCCATCTATTTGTACAAGGTGACATTCTTGGAACACATGTTTCTGAATAAAGAAGGAAGGGGAAGTTTTGTGCTAACAGCCTTGGGAAGCTATCAAAAGAAGTGGAAGGAAAAAGCAGGAATTGAATTGTTCCTGAGCACCCGGGAGACACAGCTGAGGGTTTCTTGCCCTAAATGATGGAGCCCAGTGTGGGATGGGATGCCTGTTAAACTTAACATGATTATTAAACTTTATTTAGGCACGAATAAAGATTAATTCATTTGTATTCACAAACCAGCCTGCTCCAGAGAGAGGTAATATTAATTTTTAAACAATAGTGATAAGAAGAAAGAGAGAAAAAGAATATTCCATGCCTTTGATAAAACTGCAGTGTGAGCCACACAGCGTTGAGCCTTGACTCAAGAATATTCATTTTTAACCTACTGTGTGCTGGTCCCTCACTAATGCATGTGGTTGCATTAACATCCCAAAATATTCTTGCTGAGGAGACTATTTGTGTCGCTTTCAACTAAACTTATCAAATCATTATTTGAGGCAAGTACTAGAACTATCTTGTGAATTAAATATAATTATCACCTCCACTTTTATAAATGTAGAAACTGAGAATTAAGGGTCAATTAATTTGTTAAAGGTAACACTGCTGGAAAGACAAAAAGCTGGGTTTCAGACCCACACCAAAAGATGACATTAATCTCAACATCCTTTTACTTCCTCCTGATATATAATATCAGGTTATAGAAAGGTATACATTGCATGTTTCTCTACTATAATCTATTTTTATTTATTATTTGAAATCTTCAACTCTCCCTCCTAATGGGAAATGAGTAATTCTCACAAAGAAGATCCAAATGACAGCTCGCCCAGTGGAAACATTGGCGCCCTTTACTAGGATTCTGTATTTAGAAAAGAGACCTTGAAGTAAAAAGAGATCCTTGTAGAATAAACTTGGCCAGTGATTCTTAATTTTTGCTAAAGATTCTGATTTCAGGAACCCTTGGATGGGACTCTGGAATTCTTGTGAAGCTGCATAGGTGATTCCAATACACAACCAAGTTTGACTAGACCAGTTAGGACCAGAACAATATGGAGCTTACAAATAATCCATTTGACCTCCTAGGCTTAAGCCTTTACCCCTACTCTTTACTGAGAAGGAAATGGAAGACTGGTATTTTAAACCTACTACATGTAATTGTATATTTATCTTAATTGTATATTTATCTTATAGAAATGTATTATTAGTGCTCAGAATATTTTGTTCAGTGTTGTTTTGATCATTCTCAACAAATCTTGCAAAATTTTCAGGTTAAAAATTATACTCATTCACAATTACTTTGATATGTAGTTACTTTAGAGACTTTTTTAAACTACTAAATGGGATTTTATGAAAGAGAGGAAAGAGTACTTCGAATTCCATTCAATTTATGTGGTAATTTTTGAAGCATTGACGTGTTTATAAAATCATTCCATACAAGACAATAATAACCTTTGCCATTTGTTTATATTTTGTTTTGCATTTCCCAATAACATTGCTATAGCAATACCCACATCCTGTATGTTCTGTACTGTTTTTTTTACCAAATTCATATCAAATTATTTTATACCATTTGGCTTCTTAATGAAATGTTCTTCCCATTTCCTTTTCCAGGTGTTTTTGCCCACATAGAAAAAGGCAGGTTGATTTCTGTAATTTATTTTGTATTCATCCAGTGCACCAAATTCTTTTATTATGCTGTTGTTTTTGTTTGTTTGTTTGTTTGTTTTTTATGAGTCTCTGGGGGTCTCTAAGAAAACAGGCCTATCATCAGTGTCAGAAATTTTAACTCTTTTCCCATCATTTATACCAGTTATTTATATTTGCTAGAACCTCCACTTATTGCTATAAGCGATTATAGCAATGCCTATCTGATTCCTAATTTTAAATAAAAGATTTAATTTTTGCCATTTAGCATAATGTTTGCCAGTGGGCCTACCTTTGTTATTATAAAATATTTCCTGCTATTTCTATTTTGCATTGAGTTTCCCTTGACATTGGTCACTTGACCTTTATCTGGTGCCTTCTAATGACTTACTGATAATGGTTGGGGATTTTTTCCCTTTAATTTTTAATGTAATCAATACAGAGCTAGACCTCTTGAGATGGAACTGCCCTTTCATCCTTCTAATAAAGTCTGTTTTGTTATGGTGTATTAATCTTTTGAATCATTCCTCTATTGCATTCTCTAATGTTTTATTTAAATAACTTGCAGCCATAGTCAGAGGTAATGGCCTATACTTTTCATTATTGCTGCACTTTTTCTTAGGCTTTGGCATTCAAGTTATTCTGGCTTCATAAAATTAACTGGACAACTTTCAGTCTCTTTCTCAGACCTACAATAGTTGAAATAATATTGGAGTTATCTATTCCATAATAGTCAGATTCAAAATTCAGATGTGAATTCATCTGCCTGCAGCCCTTTTCAATAATCAATCATTTATCATTTCTCCAATCTCTTCTATAATTACTGGCCTCCTCAAATTTTTTATTTCTTCTCTATAAACTATGATAATGTATATTTTCCTAGGAAAGTATTTGTGTTTTCTAGGTTTCTTTTTTTTAATGGATGGCTATAAAGTCATCTTTAATTTTTTTCTTAAAATTCTTTTAATCTTTTTCCTACTTTCACATATTAATCTTGTCTAATTTTGATTTTATGCTATTATCCTTAGCAGCATCACATGGCATTTACCTATTTTATTGGTCTTTTAATAGAACCAATCTTTGAATTTATTATTCTTTCCTACAATGTTATTTATTTTAAAATTCAGTTTTATTATTAATACCCTCTTCAAAGTTTCATTTGTTTTGATATTGCTACTGTTGTTGTTCCTTGGATTCATCAAGTACATAATTCATTTCTATTCACTCTTTAGCTTTAATAATTAAAGACACATTTTTCTGGGTTGTTTTTGCTGTGCATCATTATTTTAAAGTGTTTGATATTTTTAACATTTCTGGGCATTTCTTTATTTTTTTCTTTAATTTCCTCTTTCACACAAGACTTACCTCATTGTATGTTTCTTAATTTACAACTAACTTTATTCATCTGTGGTGATAGGATGTAACCTGTCAGCTTTCCATTTCTGTGAATTTGGTTTTCTTTTAGGTTAAGCACATGATTTGTTTTTGTAAAAGTACTAGGGAAATATTGAATATATTTACGTGTGTACATATCCTGTTTAAGGAATAAACTGTCCCATTTTAATATATGCTACAATCTGAATGTTTATGTTGAAACCTAATGACCAATGGGACAGTGTTAGGAGGTGAGGCCTTGGGACATGATTAGATCATGAAGGTAGAGCCCTTGTAATTAGATTACAGCCCTTGTAAAAGCGGCCCCTAAAGCTCCCCTCCCCATTCCACCATGTGAGGACACAGTGAAAAAGCACCACCCATGAACCAGAAAGCAGCCCTCCACAAGACTACAAGTCTACTCAGTCTACTTGATCTTGAACTTTCTAGCCCTGGGAGTATGATAAATAAATTTGTGTTGTTTATATATCTAGTCTATGGTGTTTTGTTATACACACAGCAGCTCACATGGACTAACATGTTAAATCAACTTTAACTATTGCATTATTATTCATTTACTCCACACCTCTCTATAGCTCTTTTGGTCAAATTATTTCAATTCTTGAAGAGATACACAGAAAAATCCAATACAACTTATTTTTAATCATGTTCTTTAATTTCCTTTCTAAATTGAAATTAAATGTCCCCTGGTGGTCCTAAACGTTTTCTTTGTGTATTTAGCTTTTTATTTTGTTTGCTAAAAATAGCACATTTAAGCAACTTTATAAAGTCTGTCCTTACACTATTCAGTGATTTAACTGTCTATTCCTTGCCCCTGTTAATATTTTACTGTGCTGTTTCATTGTTTGGTTCGATTTGGTTCTTCTTTTATTTTCAACTTCTCTTATTACCATATTTTAAGTACTATTTTGCAAAAAAGATTAATCTGCTTTTTTAGCCAAGTATTCCCTTTTTAATAAGGGAATTCCAGTCCAGTCATATTTTGTATAATAC
>CAUYPK010158996.1:0-11522 GCA_963574355.1 Loris lydekkerianus | reverse complement strand
CCACCCCCGCCCCCCCCTTTTTGTGGTTTTTATTGCGCGTTTACTTTTTTTTTTTTTTTTTTTTTTTTTTTTTTTTTTTTTTTTTTTTTTTTTTTTTTTTTTTTTTTTTTTTTTTGTGTGTGTGTGTGTGTGTGTGTGTGTGTGTGTGTGTGTGTGTGTGTGAAAGTGGGTCTCTCTCTTGCTCAGGCTATTCTCCCAATTGCTGAGCTCAAACAATCCACCTACCTTGGCCTCTCAGAGAATGCTAAGATTATAGGTGTGAGCTATCCCACCTGGCTAAAATTTCTTTTCTTTTTTTTTTTTTTGTTAAATCATAGCTGTGTACATTAGTGCAATTGCCTGTACCCAAAATTTCATTTTCTTAACGTCTAGTCCATATTCAGTTTTCTCTAATTATCCATAAATGTTTGTTCTAGCTGGTTTATCAAAACCATGCTTATGCATTTAAACTGGTCCCTTAAGCCTAGAGTCCTACACTCCTGGGCTGTGGACTGGTACTAGTCTGTGGCGTGTTAGAAACTGGACAGCACAGTAGGAGGTGAGCAATGGGGGAGCAAATGACACTTCATCTGTCTTTGCAGCCACTCCTTATCATTGACATCAGTTCCTGAGCTCCAGCTTATATCAGATCAGCAGAGGTATTAGATTTTTTTTTTTTTTTTTTTTTAAGAGATAGAGTCTCACTTTATCGCCCTCGGTAGAGTACTGTAGTGTCACAGCTCACATCAACCTCCAACTCCTGCTTTTAGGTGATTCTCTTGACTCAGCCTCCTGAGTAGCTGGGACTACAGGCACCTGCCACAACGCCTGGCTACTTTTTGCAGTTTGGCTGGGGCTGGGTTTGAACCTGCCACCCTCAGTATATGGGGAGGCACCCTACCCACTGAGTCACAGGCGTGCTGCTCAAGGCATTAGATTTTCTTTTCTTTCTTTTATTTTTTTTTTACTATGAAACTTTTTATTTTTTATTTTTATTTAGTCTTTTATTAAGTCTTTTGTACATAGATCATAAATACATTTATGCCAATTTCAGTGTGTTGATTATTTGTACAAATTGAGTGCTTACATCATACTAATCAGCATAGCTTTTACCTCATTTACCCAATTATAGCATTAGGACATTTGTGTTCTACACATGAGAGAACCAACATGTGTTGGTTCTAACATGTGTTGGTTCTATCATGTGTAAAAGGCATTAGATTTTCATAGGAGCTGGAACCCTATTATAAATGGCATGTGCAAGCTATGTAGGTTGCAAGCTACTTAAGAGACTAATGCCTGATGATCTGAGGTGGAGATGTAATAAGCTGGAATCATCTCCCCTGCTAGTCCATGGAAAAAATTGTCTTCACAAGATTGGTCCCTGGTGCCAAAAATGTTGGGACTAATGTCTTATCCATAACTCTAACAATCTAATATTGCCCACTCTCTTTTTATATCACCTACAGTCATTCAGCTAACAACGTTTTAGTTAACAGTGGACTGTGTATATGACAGTGGTCCAAGTAAGATTATAATGGAACTGTGAAAAATTGCTCCTGCCTAAGTCGCATTGTAGGACAGTGCATTTCTTATTTGTTTGTTGTGATGCTGGTGTGAGCAGCCCTGTGCTGCCAGCTGCCTGTTGCCAGTCATATGAAAGTACATAGCTCATAAAGTTGTGTACAATATGCAACACTTGATAATCCTTTTATATTTCTTTTTTGTTTTTTGTTTTTTGTTTTTGGAGACAGTTTCACTTTGTCACCCTCGGTAGGGTGCAGTGGTGTCATAGCTCACAGCAACCTCAAACTCTTGGGCCCAAGCGATCCTCTTGCCTCAGCCTCCCAAGTTAGCTGGGACTGTAATTTTTCTATTTCTTTTGTTTCTTTCTTAGGTAGGGTCTTGCTCTGTTGCCAGGGCTGGAGTGCAGTGACATCACGGCTTATTGTAACCTAAAATTCCAAACCTTAAGTCATCTACCTGCTTCAGCCTCCTGAGTAGCTACAACCACAGGCATGTGCTACCATGCCTGGCTAATTTTCTAATTTTTTATAGAGAGGAAACTTCCTATGTTGCCCAGGCTGGTCTTGAACTCCTGGCCTCAAGCAATCCTCTTGCCTTGGCTTCCAAAAGTTCTGGAATTATAGGAGAGAGCTGCCCCACCTGGCCAAGATAAATATTTTTTAAAATAAATTTATTGTTCTCTTTATCTCCTTGCTGTCTATGGTGAATGTATACTGTTTTATAACCTTTTTTACTCTGTAGACCTATCTTTCTCTTCCTCAATGGTTTGTTTTATGCTTGCCTTAAAAAATAAATTTATTGTAACCTACTTGTACACTAATTTATAAACTGTACAGTAGTGTACAGTAATGTGTTAGGCCTTAACACTCACCATTCCCCTGACTCACCCACAACAATTTGGAATCCTGCAAGCTCCAGTGCCCTATACAGACATACCATTAAAAAATAAAAAAACTTGGCTCGGCGCCTGTGGCTCAAGCTGCTAAGGCACCAGCCACATACACCTGAGCTTGCGGGTTCGAATTCAGCCCAGGCCCACCAAACAACAATGACAGCTGCAACCAAAAAATAGCCGGGCGTTGTGGCGAGTGCCTATAAGTCCCAGCTACTTGGGAGGCGGAGGCAGGAGAATCACTTGAGCCCAGAAGTTGGAGGTTGCTATGAGCTGTGATGCGATGGCACTCTACGCAGAGTGACAGCTTGAGGCTCTGTCTCAAAAAGAGAAAAAATAAGTAAGTAAAATAAAAAAATCTTTTGGGCGGTGCCTGTGGCTCAAGGGAGTAGGGCGCCGGCCCCATATGCCGGAGGTGGCGGGTTCAAACCCAACCCTAGCCAAAACTGTTTTGTATCATATTTTACTGTACTTTTTTTTATTGTTAGAGACAGGGTCTTGCTATGTTACCTAGTCTGGTCTTGAACTTCTGGCCTCATGGGGTTCTGCCTCAGCCTCCTGAGTAGCTGGGATTAATATTAATAGGCTTCTGTTACTGCCACTGTACACAGTTTACTGTACCTTTTCTGTGTGTAGGTACATAAATACTTAACGTTGTGTTACAGTTGCCTGCAGTATTCAATACATGCTGTACAGGTTTGTAGCCTGGAAGAAATAAGCTATACCATATAGCCTAAGTAGGTTATACCATCTAGGTGTATGTAAGTAAGTAAACTCATCTTTGCACAATAACATAGTTGCCCAATTATGTATTTCTCAGTGTATACCCATAATTAAGTAACACATGAGTGTATGTTGAGGCATAATTCTTGTACAATAAACTTCACTCATAATGCTCCCTTGTAACCACCTAGTTCAATCAAGATAAAAAAAAAACCTGTCACTTCTAAAAATTTGTTTTCTTTTTTTTCTCAAGAGTTATTGAAAAAGAGTCTCACTATGTCACCCTCAGTAGAGTGCTGTAATGTCATAGCTCATAGCAACTTCAAACTTTTGGCCTTAAGCGATTCTCTTGCCTTAGCCTCCCAAGTAGCTGGGATTGCAGGCGCCTGCCACAATGACTGGCTATTTTTTGTTGCGGTTGTCGTTGTTTAGCTTGCTCAGGCTGGGTTCAAACCCGCCTTAGCCTCCCAAGTACCTGGGACTGCAGGCGCCTGCCACAACGACTGGCTATTTTTTGTTGCAGTTGTCGTTGTTTAGCTTGCCCAGGCTGGGTTCAAACCAGCCAGCCTTGGTGTCTGTGGCCCATGCCGTAACCACTGTGGTACGGGCGCTGAGCTCCCCAAATTTCTTTGTGCATCTTTGCAGTCAGTCTCTCCTATGTTGGGTCTAGGCATTTACTGATCTCCTTTCCGTCCAGGTAGGTTAGTTTACATCTTTTAGAATTTTGAATTTCATATAATGAAATCATACAGTAGGTACTCTTAAGACTGGCTGCCTTTACTCAGCACAGAGTCAACAATGTTGTCCTTACCCCATTTTTTAGTGACACCATCTTGTTGAATAGTTGGGGGCAATTTTCTTTGTAAGTTTCATCTTCTGGATGTTTTTATTGTTCTTTAGCTAAGGGTCATATAGGCTTGACCGCTTGTCCCCTGTATTTCCTCATAGTGGAAGTTAACATTTAAAGCCGTCATGAAATTGGGCTTTCTACGCCTGTATTTCTAGTGCTTTCTTAGGATGAGATGGAGGATTATTTGAGATTGGGACTTCAGAGCAAAGTGAACAAAAGCGAGACCTTGTCTCTACCAAAAATAGAAAAAATTAGTTGGAGGTGGTAGTGTGCACAAGTAGTCTCAGCTCCTCAGGTGGCTGGGGCAGGAGGATTGCTTGAATTTGATGGCAATGCTGCACTCTAGCCCAGAGAATGGAGACCCTGTCAGTCCCTGAAGGAAGAACTGCCCCCCAAACTTGATGAATTCTCAAATATTTTTGGCTAGAACACATCCTTAATCATCTTGTGTATATATATTTGTATATATATTTTGAGACAGAGTCTCAATTTGTTGCCCCCGGTAGAGTGCCATGGTGTCATAGCTCACAGCTTCCTCAGACTCAGTGATTCTCTTGCATCAGCCTCCCGAGTAGCTGGGATTGCAGGTGTCCGCTACAATGCCTAGCTATTTTTAGAGATGGGGTCTCACTCTAGTAGCTCAGGCTGGTCTCGAACTTGTGAGCTCAGGCGATCCACCGGCCTCGGCTTCCCAG
The DNA here is from genome assembly GCA_963574355.1 of Loris lydekkerianus. Classification (NCBI taxonomy): domain Eukaryota; kingdom Metazoa; phylum Chordata; class Mammalia; order Primates; family Lorisidae; genus Loris; species Loris lydekkerianus. The sequence continues at coordinate 6,856 of CAUYPK010158996.1, read as the reverse complement.
AGTACTGGGATTACAGGTGTGAGTCACTTCGCCTGATCTGATCTTATATATTCAGTATATTTCATTAATAGTTATGTTAGCAGTGATAAAATTAATCGCTAATTTAGGTGATGACCATCTGATCCTCCCATTTCCTTGTTAGGTTTTCACCTTGTAAATAGAAGATAATCTGTGTGGCATTACATGATCATTTCTGTATCACTCATATAACTAATATTTATAACAACAGTTTGTAATCCTCACTTGAGTCAGCGTTTTAATTAGGAGTAATGAAATAATTTTCAATTTACACTGGCTTTGTTAAAGGACAGCTTTCTTTTTTTTATTTCTTTCTTTTTTTTTAAGACAGCCTCAAGCGGTCGCCCTGGGTAGAGTGCTGTGACATCACAGCTCACGGCAATCTCCAGCTCCTGGGCTTAAGTGATTCTCTTGCCTCAGCCTCCCAAACAGCTGGGACTAACAGGCACCTGCCATGGCTATTTTTTTGGTTGTAGTTGTCGTTGTTTGGCAGGCCAGGGCTGGATTCGAACCCTTCAGCTCTGGTGTATGTGGCTGATGCCTTAGCCGCTTGAGCTAGAGGTGCCGAGCCTCTTTATTTCTCTTTTTTAGAGACAGAGTCTCACTTTATTCACCCTTGATAGGGTGCGATGGCGTTACAGCTCACAGGTGATTCTCTTGCCTCAGCTTCCCGAGTAGCTGGTACTGCAGGCGCCCGCCACAATGCCTGGCTATTTTTTGTTGGAGTTTGGCCGGGGCTGGGTTCAAATCAGCCACCCTCAGCATATGGGGCCAGCGCCAAACCCACTGAGCCACAGGCACCTCCCTAAAATATAGTTCTTAATGGAAAGGCAGAGTAAATGCTTAACATTTTCCCTTCTTTACTTACCAATTTTCAAATTAAAGTGTTGATGTTAGTTATTATAATAATGTGGAATTTTCCTCACTGTTTTTTATTTGTAATAAAACTTCCATTGAAATAGTATATTTTAGTACTCTACAGTCATATATTTGTTTTTTATCTTGGTGAAAAATCATGAGTTTATATTTGATATTTCCAATAAAATACTTTGTTTAAAAATTTTTATTGTGGGAAAATATATACAACATAAAATATGCTGTTTTAACCATTTTTAAGTGTATAATCTATTGGCTTTAGTTACATTCACATTATTATGTAGCCATCACTATTTGTCTCCAGAAACTTTTTATTTTTCCCAACTGAAACTGTGTACCTATTTTTTATTTTTTTAAATATTCAGATTAATATGAGGGCACAATATTTAGGTTACATTGTTCACACTTCCAGGGTAAAGTTCCATTTGTAGAAGAGCCCCTAACCCAGGGGACATGTTATATATCCTCACAGTGTGCACATTAGGTGAGATCCCACCTCTTGCCTTCCCTCCCTGTCATAGGTCCTCCCCACTTCCCTCTACAGCCAAACTGAACTATAATACTGTTTTATTGTTTGTAGGAACATGTAATTGTTGATATATTGCTTTCATATTAGTGTGAAGTACATTGGATATTTATCTTTCCATTCTTGTAATACTTTACTGAGAAGAATATATTTCAGCTCCATCCTGGTAAATGTAAAAGATGTAAAGTCTCCATCTTTTTTAATGGCTGTATTAATATTCCATGGTGTACATGTACCATAGTTTGTTGATCCATTCATGGGTTGATGGGCACTTAGGTTGCTTCCACGATTTGGCAATTATGGATTGAGCTGCAATAAACATTCTAGTGCAAATGTCTTTGTGGTAAAATGATATATGATCTTCTGGGTAGATACCTATAGATACCTAGTGATGGGATTGCAGGGTCAAATGGGAGGTCTACATTTAGATCTTTGAGGGTTCTCCATACTTCTCTCCAAAAGGGCTGTATTAGTTTGTAGTCTCACCAGCAGTGTAGAAGTGTTCCCATCTCTCCACATCCACACCAGCAGACACTGTGTACATGTTAAGCATAATTTCTCATTCCTCTAAGCCCAGTGGTTCTCAACCTTCTTAATGCTGCAACCATTTAATACAGTTACTGTGGGTCACAACCCATAGGTTGAGAACGACTGCTCTAGCCTATGGCAGCCTAACCACCATTCTACTTTCTATCTGAATTTGACCACTCTAGTTGACCTCACATATATTTTCCATAGTATATGTGAAATTATAGATTATTTTTCCTTTTGTGATTGACTTATTTCACTAAGCACTGTTGTAGGAGATTGTATACCAAGCTTGTGGAAGGGGTCACTGGCTCTTGAGGGAGGTGCTGGGAGTGGGGCAATCTCCTAGCTGTCATGGATTTGCTTGGCTGCCAGGAGACAAGCCCTCAAGCCAGCTGCATGCGTTAATAATGAGTTAAGATTGGTCGCTTGTTAGCAAGCATTTGTGGTACAGAAGGGTGGGAGTTGGGGGGAGGGAAGCACATAGTAATCATTAAGCACGTAGCTCTTATGTGTGGGCCCCCCCACCTGTTGTATAATGTTTCAATAAAGGCCATGACAGAGGTGGCGCCAGGCTCTCCCTCCATGCAGTCCATGGAATATGGGAAGCCCCCTTCCTTTTTTTTTTTTTTGAGACCCATCTCATTTTGTTGCCCTCGGTGGAGTGCCGTGGTGTCACAGCTCAGCAACCTCAAAGTCTTGGGCTTAAGCGATTCTTTTGCCTCAGCCTCCCAAGTAGCTGGGACTACAGGTGCATGCCACAATGTGCCTGGTTATTTTTTTTGTTGTTGTTTATGTTGTTGCAGTTGTCATTTCTGTTTAGCTGGCCCATGCTGAGTTCGAACCCACAACACTCAGTGCATGTGGCCGGCGCCATAACCACTGTGCTAGGGGCGCCACCTGGGAAGTCTCCCTCTTGCTGGCACTGTACCTCCAATCCGTGGTCCCAGCTGGTTTTATTCACATGGCAATGGGGTGACCACAGTGGGCACTGACACATAGTGTCTCTGGGTTCATCTATGTCGTACCATGTATCAGAATTTCCTTCTTTTAAAAAAAAATTTTTTTTTGACTGGGACTGGGTTTTGAACCCACCACCTCTGGCATATGGGGATGGCGCCCTACTCTGTTGAGCCAGAGGCACTGCCCAGAATTTCCTTCTTTTTTAAGGCTGAATATCAATTTTCACTGCATGCAGGTGCCACATTTTGTTATCCATTCTTCCGTTGGTGGACACTTCAGTTGCTTCTACCTTTTGGCAATTGTGAATAATGCTGTTATGAACATAGACATACAAATACCTGTTCCAGTTCTTGCTGTCACTTTTTTTTGTGTATTATATTTAAAATTTTAAAATTCTCTTCTAAAAACTTCTAGATTTATAGACCCTTATAAAAATGGAAGCAAGGTCCCATGTTACCCTTCACTAAGTTTTCCCCAATGGTAGTATCTAACACAACTGTACTACAATTTTTTTCTTGGAGACAGTCTCGCTTTGTCACCCTCCTTGGAGTGCTATGGCGTCATAGCTCACAGCAACCTCCAACTCTTGGGCTTAAGTGATTGTTTTGCCTCAGTCTTCCAAGTACCTAGGACTATAGGTGTCTGCCACAACACCTGGCTATTTTGTCAGAGATGGGGTCTTATTCCTGCTCAGGCTGTTCTCGAACCTGTGAGCTCCATGCAATCCACCTGCCTCAGCCTCCCAGAGTGCTAGGATTATAGGCGTGAGCCACCACGCCTGGCCTAGTACAATGTTAAGACCAGAAAATTGCTGGGCCTGGGGGCTCACACCTGTAATCTTAGAGCTTTGGGAGGCTGAGGTGGGTGGATTGCTTGAGCTTGGGAATTTGAGACCAGCCTGAGTCAGTGTGAGATCCCATCTCCTCTACTTAAAAAAAAAAAAAGAAAAAAGAAAAACTAGCCGGGTGTTATTGCTGGCACCTACAGTCCTAGCCACTCTGAGAGGTGAGGCAAGAGGACCGTGTGAGCCCGGGAGTTACTGTGAACTATGATGATGCCATGGCATTCTACTTGGGTGACAGAGTGAGACTGCCTCTCCCCCCCAAACAAAAAAGACCAAGAAAGTGACATTGGTACAATCTACATACAGTCAATCCCTTGGTATCCTCCAGGGATTGGTTCCAGGACCAGAGCATACCAAGAGCATATTTAACATTCCTCAGATAAAATGGTATAGTATTGGCATGTCACATATGCATATCCTCCTGTATACTTTAAATCTAACAATATAAATGTTGTGCAAATAGTTTTTACACTGTTATTGTTTTCGTTATTTTTCTTTCTTTCTTTTTTTTTTTTTTTAACTCAATATTTGGATCTGTATTTGGTTGAACCCAAGCTTGGGAAACCCATGGATAAAGAGGGCTGACTTGACTTTATTAAGATTTTACCAGTTACAAACATACTTATTTATTTTTTGTTTCAGATTAATACAGGGGTATTTAAGATTATGTTACATTGTTTGTATTTTTCAGGAAGTGTCTGAGTTGTAATTGAGTCCTTTACCCAGGAGATGTTCCATATACTCCTATATTGTACCCATTATGTGAGAAAATGTACTCATTTATATAAACCTGTGTGTAAGTCTATGCAGTTTTATCATGTATATATTGATGTAACTGCTACCACCAGGATAGAGAATTGTTCTGTCATCACAAAGATCTCCTGTGCTACTCATTTATGGTACACTCACCTCTCCCATACCCCCTTCTTCTCTTCAAACCATAATCCCTCCCAACCACTGATAGGTTCTTCATAATTTTGAAATTTTTAGGGTATCACATAAATAGAAATGCAATCTGTTGAATGGTTTCTTTTTCATTTGTCATAATTCCCTTGAGATACATCCAAGTTGTTAAATGTCAACAGTTCATTCCTTTCTATTGCTGAGTTGGTACCAGAGTTCGTTTAACCATTTACTCATTGAGGGATATTTGGGTTTGTAATGGTTTTTAGGGCTGCCATAACAAAAGTATTAACAACTGGGTGGCTTAAACAACAGACATTTATTGTTTGGAGGTTGGAAATCCAATATCAAGGAGTTGGAAGGGGGTACTTCATTCTTTATTTATTTATTTATATTTTTATTGAGACCAAGTCTCACTTTGTGGCCCTCTGTTGAGTACAGTGACATCATAGCTCACAGCAACCTACAACTCTTGGGCTCAAGGGATTCTCTTGCCTCAGCCTGCCCAGTACCTTGGACAACAGGCACCTGCCATAATGCCTCCCAGAGTGCTAGGATTATAGGCGTGAGCCATGTGCCTGGCTGGGGGGGGTACTTCATTCTGAGAGCTGTGAGAAAGGATCTGTTCCACGCCTCACCCCTAGCTTCTGGTGGGTCTGGCAGTTTTTGATGTTCCTTAGCTTACAGAAACATTACCACCATCTCTGTTTTCATTTTTACACAATATTCTCCCTGTGTGTCCTTCTGTGCATGTTTTTTCTCCAAATTTTCTCTCTCTCTTTTTTTTTTTTTTTTTTTTTTTTTTTTTGAGACAGAGCCTGAAGCTGTCACTTTGGGTAGAGTGCTTTGGTATCACAGCTCACAGCAACCTCCAACTCCTGGGCTTAAGCATTTCTCCTGTCTCTACCTCCCAAGTAGCTGGGACTACATGTGCCCGCTATTTTTTGGTTGCAGCTGTGATTGTTGTTTGGCGGGCCCGGGCTGGATTCGAACCTGCCAGCTCAGGTGTATGTGGATGGCACCTTACCGGCTTGAGCCACACATACCAAGCCCAAATTTCCCTCTTTTATAAGGAAGGACACTATTCATATTGCATTAGGGTCCATTCTAAGTACCTCATTTTAACTTAATAACTTTTGTAAAGACCCTAAATTCAAATAAGTTCTAATTATGAGATATTGAAGGTTAGGACTTCAACATTTGAATTTTGGAGGTCACAATTCAAACCTCACCCTGATTTATAATCTGTGTGGGGTTTTATATATTAAACTTTAATGATTATTATTGTACATGGTTTTTTTTTTTTTTTTTTTTTTTTTTTTTTTTTTTTTTGTGTGTGTGTGTGTGTATAGGTTTTCCTTTTAGGATAAATGGTCAGGAATAATATCGTTGATTTTTTTTTTTAAGTTTTTGGCTGGGGCTGGATTTGAACCCGCCACCTCCGGCATATTGGACCGGCGCCTTACTCCCTTGAGCCACAGGCGCTGCCCAGTATCGCTGATTTTTATGACAAATACATGTATGGTTTTCAATGAAACTTCTAAGCTCTTTGCCATAGTCGTTGAATCATTTTACATTTTCACTAGCTGTGTATAACAATCAATTTTTATTCATCTTTGCCAGTATATTGATGTCACTTTTTTATTTTCGCAATTCTGATAAGTGTAGTGATACCAGATTGTGGCTTTAATTTGCATTTCCCTGTTTCAATTTTACCATGTGTTTTAAAAGTTTTTTATGCTCCAAATCTTGGTTCTTCTTATTAACATGATTACTTATATTGTTTCTCCTATAGTATAAAGAGAATATCTTGAGAAGAAAATAATATTATAACAAACAACCAAACTATTACATGAAGATTAATTTTGTTATTATTTTTGTCCTTAGAATTCATCCCACTAAGAATAAACAAAGTATTGTGTTCTGAACTCATTATAAATGCTTTCTTTGTTAGAAAAATGCTTTATTTGTATGCTTAGTGTTATTAATTTGATGTATGCAATTAGGTTTATTTTTTCCAATTTTTCAATTTTAGAAATTTTTAAAATTTAGGTTTTTTTTTTTTCTTATTCTTCTCTTATTATTTTCTTTTTTTTTTTTTTTTTTTTTTTTTTTTTTTTTTTTTTTTTTTGCACGGCCGGGGTGCCACACACAATTACCCAAGGCACAGGGCGCTCAAGGTTATGTTATTTTTTTTT
>CAUYPK010158995.1:0-31411 GCA_963574355.1 Loris lydekkerianus | reverse complement strand
TTGTGTTAAGACATTTATATTCTACATTTACTAAGTTTCACATGTACCCTTGTAAGATGCACTGCAGGTGTAATCCCACCAATCACCCTCCCTCTGCCCCCCTCCCCTCTCCCTTTCCCTTTATTTCTCTTTGATTTTCTAATGGTTTTGGAGTTGTGCTTTCTATTTCTATTTTATAAGTTGTTACTATTTAAATTTTACCAAACACATTTAAACTAAATTTTGCTACCAATGTCAATTTTTATGTGTAATCACTGTGTCTTGCCTTGTTTAGCCCCTTCACTGATTTATTTACTGATACATTTTATCAGAAACGTGTTGATAGCACTTTCTTCAAAATTCATATTAATAAGCTAAAAAACATTGATCTCATGGAGGTAGTGAGTAAAAGAATGGTGGTTATCAGAGACTGGGAAAAGGGGAGGCATGAAGAGAGATTACTTAATGGGTACAAAAATACACTTAAATGGAAAGAATAAATTCTAGTGTTCAGTAGCATGATAGGGAGATTATAGTTAACAAGAATTTATTGTGTATTTCAAAATAGCTGGATGAGAAAATATGGAATGTTCCCAGACAAAGAAATGATACATGAGGTGATGGATATCCTAATTACTCTAATTAGATCACTACACATTATGTGTGTATAAAAAATGCTACATTTACCCCATAAATATGTGCAACTATTATATATGTCAGTAAAAGTATATTGACAATTAAAGTGTACATTAGCATCACAGAAGAAACATTTTTCTCTAATTGCATGTTGAGAGTCAAAATCTTTAAAGGTTCAATAGTTAGAATTATGAAAGAATTGGCTATTAAATGGAGGTTTTGGGCATCGCTGTGGCTCTGTGAGTAGGGCACTGGCCCCATATATTGAGGGTGGCGGGTTCAAACTCAGCCCTGGACAAACTGCAACAGTAACAACAAAATACCCGGGTGTTGTGGCAAGCCCTTCTAGTCCCAGCTACTTGGGAGGCTGAGGCCACAGAATTGCCTAAGCTCAGGAGCTGAAGATTGCTATGAGCTAGGACGCCACAGCACTCTACCGAAGGTAACAAAGTGAGACTCTATCTCTTAAAAAAAAAAAAAATTTCATCTTGAGTGTTTTACTTCAGTTTTTTATAACCACCTAATCTTTGAAAATAATACTTGAGGTTATTTTTGAGAGGACTTTTCTGTAGAGCTTCTAAGAAAGAACTAAGAAGCAGCAATTGAATTCAGAATAGGTGGGATGAGTTTAAAAGAGTTTGATGAATACATTCAGAATTGTGTTTATGCTCAGCCAAAAGACCTGAGCTGTAACAGTATTTAACCTGCCAGATGGCAGTTTTATCCATCTAGCAGATTGGGAAATTCAGGTTTTCAGGGGTCATGCAGGATGTATATTGTTAGCTTTATCTTTAGTAGAGATAATATATTACTATGTAAAAGAACAGTCTCGATATGTAACTTGATTTTTACTTAAGTTTCTCTAGAATTTATCTCATGGTTACTTTTAGATAAAGTAAACTCTGCTATATGTTTGTATTTACTGTTTATAATTTTCTTATGCCTGTGTAGGTCAGAGGGGAGTGCTTTTGAAGTCAGCTTCAAGTCAAGAATATATTTAGAATGTGATAGTTTTTTTCATATTATTTCTCACCTTCCCACTATACGATCTGGGTTTGCTAAATCAGAAGACTATTTGGAGGAGAATGACATTTAACTTAGTGTTTCCAGGACAAAAAAGCTGGAGCTTTTACTACCTCATGAATAATCCATATTAGCTTTTCTATGTCTACACCTGCTTTTCAGTTTGCTCCCCAATTTGCTCCCCAATTTGCTCACCTCTAATTTTAGGCCAATTATGCTTTTAATATAACCTCTAAAACATGTTTAATTTATAGAAAATGAAATTACAGTTCTTTTTTTTTTTTTAAGAGACAGTCTTACTTTACCACCCTCGGTAGGGTGCCATGACGTCATAGGACTCACAGCAACCTCCAGCTCTTGGGCTTACGTGATTCTCTTGCCTCGGCCTCCCCAGCAGCTGGGACTACAGGCGCCCACCACAACGTCCAGCTATTTTTTGGTTGCAATTTGGCCAGGGCTGGGTTTGAACCCACCACCCTCGGTATATGGGGCCGGCGCCCTACTCACTGAGCCACAGGCGCCACCCAAAATTACAGTTCTTAATGTAGAGATTTGTTATATTCCTCATTGCCCTACATAAATTAGATTTTCTGTATAAAATAAATGATAGACAATAAATTTTTTTTTGATGTCCTAGAAATTACCTCACATAGTTAAAACATTTTACCATTTGAAACAAATGATAATTACCAATCCATTTCAGTTCTTAAACTGTGGGTCACAAAACACACTTCTTTTGCTGTATAGCAAACTACTGTTGAGGAAATTAATTTGGTTAAAGGTGATATTTTCTTTTCCAGTAATGTATACATATTTAGAGTACATGAGTATATGTAAATGTAAGAGACAGAGTGCATTTCCACACAGAGTTGGAGGAAGGAAAACAAATAAATGAAAATACTGTATGTATGAGATATTGAAGTATTTGGACCCCCACCTCCCCACATCAAGGCCAAAAATTAATGGTTAAACACCTTTCTTTGTGCCCATGAGGAAATAACCTTTGCTTCTCCACCCTAAATTTTCTGAATGTTCTATGGATTCAGAAAGGTGAAAGAGTAGGAGGAAAATATTCTCTTACCTTGGTGCAAATCTAACCCAGGCCAAATTTCAACAGAAAGGGTTTTTGGCATTTTCCTCGTTGTCTTTCTTTATGCCTTTCCCACTCTCTTCTCCCTCCTTAGCTGTCTAGTATCTTCAGCTCCTCTGTGGCGTTTTTCCCCAGGCCTGCAGATGTACCTTTTGTTAACTCTCGGAAAATGCCCTTCAGTTACCTTCTAATATTAGCTATAAAGTAAAAGAAAACATTCTGATTTATAGAGTGAAGCGGGTTAGGTTCTAAAGTCTGTATGTTACCCCGACCATGGAAAAGAAATTCTCTATCAATTACAATAGTGAACCATATTTAGATACCACACAGCAAGCTTTCCTCCAGTGTGGCTGTTTATTTGGTTGAACACAGATAAAGTTGGCTTATGCATAGTATTAGAGGCCACATTGTGTGGAAATTGTGTGAAAACATCCACATTAATGGATGTTTAAAAGACAGCATGATATATACTCTCTTCAGGGGAAGTAAAGAAAAACAGAATGACAGAGGGAACCATACTCTTCTCCTCACCTGGGGCCTGTGGTCAGGCAGAATGACTGGTATTATTTCTATTTTGCACTGTAGGGGAAAGATGATTTGGAGCAAGTAGCTAAATCTAACAAGTTTACTTTTGCTTGAGCATTTTTGAGGGTCAGCTCTAGTAAATAAATCTTGCTATTCATAATATTTCTATTTCTGAACCTGTAAGTTTTTTACTTAGAGGTGGGAATCTAGGATATAAGTAGCTATTTGTAATTTAGGTGTTCGTTTACAGCTCTTTCCTCTCTGGTCATTGTTCATAGCTAGTATGCTTGAGAATGGGCTCATTTGGTACCATCTCCACCTAATGAGTCCTTTTAATTCTTATCAGACAGAAATTCCATTTCTTGGGGGGGGGGGGCGAGTGAACATAATAGTTTGTAAGATTGAGTTATATAAAGCTGTATATTTCAGAAGTAGTTATCAGTATGTACCCAAATACCTGGAATTTCTAGTTTGTCTGTTGTGAATGTAAAAATCACATTTGTGGGCAAATGTTAAGTGTCTAATATTTACACTAGATATTTACAGTTTTTGGAGGCTTTCCTGGGTTCATGAATGAATGAATCCATTTATTTGTTTATTTATTTGGAGACACAGTCTTGCTCTGTCACCCAGCTGGAGTGCAGTGGTGCAATCATAGCTCTCTGCAGCCTTGAACTCCTGGGCTGAAGTGATCTTCCTCCCTCAGGCTGGGATTATAGGCACATAGCATTATACCTGGCTAATTTTTAATACCTTTTGTAGAGACAAGGTCTCACTGTGTTGCCCAGCTGGTCTTAAAGTCCTGGCTTCAAACAGTCCTCTTGTCTCAGCCTCCCAAAGTGCTAGCCTTATAGGCATGAGCCACCATGCCCAGCCTGGGTTCATGACTTTAAGCTGCTACTCAGTTTTTAGAATTTTACTTATTTATATACTTTCATTTAAAAAAGAAAGGATAGGGTGGTACCTGTGGCTCAAAGGAGTAGGGCGCCAGCCCCATATGCTGGAGGTGGTGGGTTTAAACCCAGCCAAAAAATGCAAAAAAAAAAAAAAAAGAAGAAGAAGAAGAAAGAATAGTGTAGAATAGATTTGAAATGGCTACTAGACTACATATAAAAGCAGTCATACAGCTAATAATAATAATGTTGGTAAAAGATGACCATTTATAAACAGGAGAAAAGTTGGTGGTAATACTTGTACTTACACTTAGCTAGAGAAAATATACATTAAAAAAAAAAACAAAACACCCTGGGTGGCGCCTGTAGCTCAGTGAGTAGGGCACCGGCCTCATATACCAAGGGTGGTGGGTTCAAACCCTACCCTGGCCAAACTGCAACCAAAAAAAATAGCCGGGCGTTGTGGCAGGCGCCTGTGGTCCCAGCTACTCAGGAGGCTGAGGCAAGAGAATCACCTAAGCCCAAGAGCTGGAGGTTGCTGTGAGCTGTGTGATGCCACAGCACTCTGAGGGCGACAAACTGAGACTCTGTCTCAAAAAAAAAAAAAAAAAAAAAAAAAAAAAAAAAAAAAAAAAAAACACCCCCAAAACTCCTAAATACACAGTTATTTTGTTTCAATTTATACTACCAGCATTTATATAAACATAGTACTGGTATATGTAGTATATAGATATGTGAAACATTGTTTTAAGACATTAATTTTTTTGGCTCGGTGCCTGTAGCTCAAGTGGCTAGGGCACCAGCCACATAGTCGGAGCGGGCAGGTTTGAATCCAGCCCGTGCCCACCAAACAACAATGACAACTACAACCAAAAAATAGCCGAGTGTTGTGGCAAGCATCTGTACTCCCAGCTACTTTGGGAGGCTGAGGCAAGAGAATCACTTAAGCCCAAGAGTTGGAGGTTGCTGTGAGCTGTGATGCCCTGGCACTCTACCCAAGGTGACAGCTTGAGACTCTGTCTCCAAAAAAAAAAAAACATTTATTTTTTTTCTTCTAGTCTATAATGGTATTGTTGTCAGAAAAGACTCTTATACAAGAACTATCTTACCAGAAAACTACTAGAAAATCAACAGTGAGGAAGTACTAGAACTAATTAAAATCCGCCCAACTCTAGCATAAGCCTAAACGCTGACCCACTAATCTATATAACAGAAGAATAAGGAACTTAATGCAGGGTTCAGTGAATATAACCATGATTCTTTTCTTGAGATTCCACTTCTTCTGCCAGCCTCTGTTTACCCCATTGCTTTGCTACTCCTCCTTGCGGCAGAACTCTATAATTGGGTCTTCTGTAGTTGCTTTCTCCAGTTTGTTTCCATTTGTTCTCCTGTAAGTCCATCTTATTCAGGCTTTTGTCTAGTCATTCCACTGAAAGTTTTCTTGTCAAGATCTGTGCCACCAGACCCTATCATGTATGTTCTTAGTCTCCACTTACTTAATCTTAGTATTTGGCAAAGTTAATCTGATTCACTGACTTGCAGCACTTTCTTCCTTGACTTCCAGTGTATAATATTATCTTGACTTTCTTCCCATCTCACTGGTCATTTCTTCTTAGACTTCTTTGCTTGTTCTTCCTCTTCTTTTTCCATACTCATTCAGTGGGTGATTTCATTTATTTATTATTATTATTTATTTTTCTTTTTTCTTTTTTTGAGACAGCGCCTCAAGCTGTCACCCTGGGTAGAATGCTGTGGCATCACAGCTCACAGCAACCTCCAACTCCTGGGCTTAAGTGATTCTCTTGCCTCAGATTCCCAAGTAGCTGAGACTACAGGTGCCTGCCACATGCCTGGCTATTTTTTTTTTTTGGTTGTAGTTGTCTTTCTTGTTTGGCAGGCCCGGGCTAGATTCAAACCCACCAGTTCTGATGTATGTGGCTGGCACCTTAGCCGCTTGAGCTACAGGTACCAAGCCGGTTATTTCATTTAGTCTCAAGGCTTTAAATAGTAATTAAACACTGGTGACTCTAACTTTATATCTCTAACCAAGACTTTTTTCATGAGTCCTTGAGTTTATCCAACAGTCTAATTTATATCACCAGAGTGTGTCTAATACTGAACTTTTGTTCCTTTTTACAAAATGAAGTCTGCCCTCAGTTTTCACTGTCCTAGTTAAGGGCATCTTCATCCTTTTTGTTGCTCAGGTCAAAAATTGTAGAATCATTCTGACTCTTCTCTTTTGTTATGTCTCAAATCTAATTAGCTAGGAAAGCTTGTTGGCTCTGTGTTTAAGTATATTCAGAATTTAGTTGCTTCTCATAACTTTTACAACTGTTGCCTTGATCTAAGGCACTATCTCTTTTACCTTTATTATGATTATCTGTGCTTTGGCCTTTGCCCCCTTTATAGTGTTTTCATATGAGCCCATAATGAGTCGTTTAAACATAAACTAATCACACTACTGCTCTGTTTAACTCTCCATTGACCTTCCATCTGACTCAGAGTTAAAATCCAGTTTTTATGATCTGGCTCTTTGTTATCTGTATGATAATCATCTACAACTATATTTTCCTGTTAACTTGACTTCAACCGCATAGGCCTCCTTGCTATTTCTCAAATACACGGGATGCTCTTGTCTTGGGGCTTGGCATGGGTGTGGTGTTTTCTTTACCTGGACTCCTCTTGCCAAAGATGTTCCCATGGTTCTCTCCTTCACTTTCGTCTAGCCAAGGTGTTAATATTTCTGATAAGAAACTTACGCTAACTGTCCTATTTAAAATTCTACTGCATTCTTTCCAATCCCCATTAGCCTGCCCTATTTTTTCCCATAATGTTTATCATTTTCTGATACACTTTATTATGTGTATTATCTACTGTTCTTATTAGAATGTAAATGTCATAAGGGTAGTGGTTTGAGTATTTTGTTCATTGATGTATCCAGAGCTCTTAGAATAATATCTTACATATATTACATGCTCAATAAATATTTATTGAGTGATTATTTGCCGAACAAATCTGTTTTGTGTTCTCCATTTTGTGGCAATGCTTCTTAATGTTGATCCCATTCTTAGGCAGTATGTGGTTCCCAGTAGTTCTTAGAATCCTCCCAGATTCAGATCTAGCCAAAAAGAGGAAATGTCTTTGTCCTGGTATTCCCAGGAAAAGACCCGGGGTTCACTATGATTAAACTTTATTTTTATTTGTGTTTATACTATTTTAAATGTCATGTTCAGCTCTTGAACAGTCACCTCTGGCCAAAAGAATGGAATGCACATTCTGGTCTAGACTTGAAAGTTGACCATTCCTACTATGAAATTTTTGGTAAAACTATAAGCATCTACTGAATAAAATATGAAGTCAGACAGTTAAGTTCATGAACCATCCTAGGAAAAGTGCTGCATACCTCATTACTGAATATCACTATGGGCAACTTCAAAGTACTCCCCTTAGGAAGCTGTGTACCGACACCAGCATCTACTCTCTTCAAAGCAGTTTTGGAACTCTTTTTCTAGAATGTTCATTAGAACTGTGGTTGTATGAGCAAGAAATATTTTCCCCTTATATACCACTATTTTATAAAATGGGATTCTTGGATACTAGCTTCATGGAGCTCAATAGGTGCACTTTTTCCATTCCCCATTAAGTTTAGAAACTTAAATTTGAAAAAGTTTTATTCCCATGTTATTTCCCAGTTTTTAATATTATAATGTATTCTGTGAAAAGTCTCTGAGCTGGAGATACTTTATGCAACTGCCTCCCAGATTCTTTGAACATGGAACCTTTCCCTTCAGAATATTTTGAGATATGTTGTCATAGACCACACTAAGAGAAATAATTTGGTATGTCTCCTAAGAGCTAGTTAGAAAATTGAAAAAAAAATCTCAGGCATCAGTAAAAAGGAAAACAAAAGAATACTTTTCAAATGTACAAGACATATTTGAAGAAAAAAAACATTTGTAGGCCTTTAAAGACTTTAATGTATAGAGAGACAGTCCTTTGAAACATATTTATTCTCAATAAATTTATTGTGGTTGTGATTAACAATGTAATAGAGAGGGAGGTGAAGGGAAGATAAGGGAACTTAAACAGATGATTCTAAAGTTTCTTTGTGTTATAGGCTGTTTTGATTGCATGGAAGGATTTCCTCAGGACACCAAAGAAGTTTATTGTAAGAGTATGTAGGAGTTAAAACCAGTATCAGAAAGTTATGACTAACTTGGTCTGGCTGGTTATGTGCATTTCCTCCCTTTATAATATCTCTTTATCTTTGTAATCACCTATTTTGTTTCCTGTCGAAGATCCTTCATGTTCCTATACTCCAAATCTTGGAAGAAGCTGCTTTGGATTGGTTTTGGTTAATAGTTAATGGATCCTTTCAGGCTATGTCATTTTATTGGTTGCCCAGAAGTCATTAAATGGGTTACGTCTGGGAAAATTATGTTCCCTGGTTCTATCAGTGGCTGCTCAGTGGAAAGAATAGCCTAGAGCTACTTCTGTGGTAGGAGGGGAGAGCTGGGAAAATTTAACTAAGAGTGAAAAATTGACTATTAGGCACCATGACTAAAATGTCCAGTATAATCCAGAAGAAAAAACAATAGAGAAATTCTGAAAAGGGTATGTGTGCCATACCCTTATAAAATATATCTATGTGGCAAAGGTATAGTAATTGAAACTGTGGAACTGGTACCTGAATCAGTAGTTAATAAGGTAAAAATACAATTTTAAGATAACATGAAAATGAAATTTTTAATTAGTGGCATTAATTGGATGTTAGGTTGTTTAAGAGTACTTAATTGACAAAAAGTGAAATTCCTGCCTTCTAACTTATGTCAAAATGGCTTATAGATTTAAATGCTTAAAATGAAACAGTATCAAAGGAAAATCTAGGTTGCATTTGAATAAACGTATAGATAATATTTAAATAATAATGGAACAAGGAAGGAATTTTTCCTAGGGTAAAACCATAGAGAAATCATTAAAGTTTTGTTGTGGGTGGGGAGTTATTCTTTGTTACAAAAGGGTATTAGAAATAATTTTTGTATAGGTGGCAGTGCTTAATTTTACACAGCCATCATACAGTGTTACACTAGTCCATACACTCTCCCACTTTCCTGAATGACTATTTCATAACCTTATTTTCTCACTACACACTTCCAACAACTGTTCTTGTGCTCTATCTCTTTGGTGATTACTTTGCTTTTTATTTCTTCCTCACTGAGAAAATGGAACCGATCAGAAGATTACCTTATAAAGGCTCTCACCACACATCTGCCTACATCTGTGCTCATATGCTGTATACATTTTCTTCTATAATTGTGAATGAATTCACTGTTCATTGTTCTGAAGCTAGTTGGTAGACTTGTGCATTAGATTCTACTTGCTTTCTTATTCAAGAATATTGCTTAATGGGCAGCGCCTATGGCTCAAAGGAGGAGGGCACCAGCCCCATATACCAGAGGTGGCAGGTTTAAACCTGGCCCTGGCCAAAAACTGCAAAAAAAAAAAAAAAGAATATTGCTTAGTAATTCTTTCTCTACTACATTATCAATTTTTGCCTTTTTACAATTCAGTTCCATTAACATACAACTATATGTTAATTTTCCTAGCTTAAAAAAAAAAAGCTGCTTTTCTCCTAATTTTTCTCCCCCTTACCCCCATTTTCTTTTCTTTCTATACAAAATTTGTTTCCAAGGGTGTCTCAATTCACTGTCCTGTTTCTTTCCTCCTTTTTCTCTCTTGATCCCTTTCTAAGTAGGTTTTCAACTATCCCATGCCAAAGACACTGCTGTTATTCTAGGTCATCAGTGATCATTATATCACTGAAAACAATGGTCATCTCCCAATTTGGAAGAATCAGTTTTTTTTTTTTTTTAATGTAAAGAATGACTACTACAGCTAATATGGTGGTTCAAAATACAAAAATGGTCAGTAGGATATGAAAAGTAGTCAGTATCTAGAAAGCCAAAGAAATGCAAATTTAAGATGTTTTTCAATCTACTGTCCAGTGTTGGCAAGGAAATCTAGAACTCTAATATACTACTTGCTTATGCAAGTGAAAATTGGTACATTTCTGGAAGCAACTTGGCAACTTGTGTGAGAGCTTTAAAAATGTGTGTATTTTTTGACCTACCATTCCATTTCTAAGAGTATATTTTAATGTACACATATGTGCACACGTGTATTTTTTAACTTACCATTCCATTTCTAAGAGTGTATCTTAAATAAAGTACAGATGTATGCATATGCACAAAGTACACATACACACAGAACTGGGGAGGGGAGGATTCGTCAAGGCATTGATTTTGGAAGGAAAAAAATGAAAACGACCTAAGTGTTTGGCAATAGGAGAATAGTTTTTCAGCTACTATCATCAAGCAGTAGAATTTTAGACTTTTTTAAAAAAACTTGGAATGCTTGTATTAACATCAAAACAAGAAAATGAAAAGAAATGTTTGCAAAAGAGAGAAAACGAATAGCGCAATAGTCTGCTTCCATTTTTAGTTTTGTATTAAAACATTGGTCATTTGTCTTGGTTCATAGTTGGCTGCCTTGGTCTGACCCAATCCTGTTCCTTCACCCCACTGGACTTAAAATAGCCTGATGGTCTGCCATGTGAGAGAATAGATAAGCCAGATAAAATACTTACCATACCTTTTAGCTCCAAAGCTGCCCAGGAATCTATACAGGCCTCTTCAGTTAAGTCTGGCAAGAGGCTAACTACTAACCTAGCAAACTAATTGGAGAAATAGTATAAAGATAAAATATAAAGAGGACAGGTAGAATTAAACTCTAGAAGAGACAGATGATGAAAAGCTTAGGCAGTTTTAATAAGAATGAGTTTATTAGAAACCTGCAATTAGGCTATTGTAAAACGAAATGAAAGGGCTTTATAGAGCTAAAGTTTAATAGTATGACATGTTGCAGTTGTTTTTGTTGCTTAATATTATACACAATTTCTGTTCTATGTGCCTGGGAAAACTCATGTAATTTTTATTGTGCCTCAAAGAACTTTGGCCAGATTATTATGAAATATTTGCCACCATGAAAATTCAAAAATTCAATAATCGTCTATCATGACTGTATATATTTTGCACATGCACATAATATACATATATATGTATAGTATTACATTGGTTTTATATGAAACAAAAAATTATGATGGCAATACAGGCTCAATATGAAGAATTGAAAAATGGAAGTTACAAATAAACCAATTTTTGCTGTATTTTTTTGATTTTTGTGCATAATATGTAAATTTGCTTATGTGTATTTGCAAGTTTACATGTTGCCCTTTCAGTTAATATATCATGAGCTTCTTATATCATTATCTATTGTTTTAAAAATTCCTGTTTTAAAGATTAAGCATTGTGAATATGTTAATGATTTAGTATGTGCCATTTATTGGAAGAAACATGTTTTCTGCAATCTTCTGTCTTAATGGGAGTTGGCTGCCTAGTGATGAAACTGTATCATTCCAACTATATTTTTTAAAATTACACAGTTGTCAGGTTTTTGTTTGATTAAACCAGAGAGTTTATTAAAGATTTTAAGGCTGACATTTATAGATAGGATCTTTAGTTTCACTTGCTGTCCCAAGACAGCAAGAAATATTCTGTAACAGAAAGATGACTATTTTTAGCTTTTCTTTCTGCTGGTGAGGTAGAATTTGCATATTTTTAGAGCAGTTGAAAGTACAGCCACTTAGATTAGCTCAGTGTTTCTATCATCAGAATTTCAATAACCTTGTTTATGTATCTAGGTTTTTAACCTTACAATGTTTGAGTTTATGTAAATTGCAATGTGATTCCTCTGTTTTTGATCTAGTTCATCTCTCTGTGGAAGAATATGTTAAAAAAAGATGAAATTTCTAAAACCTTAGCTTTCTCTTCTGCACATTTTATGTATTTTGAGTTATAATTACATCCTTCTGACTGTTGTGGGCAGTGCTGTTCTTTCTGTAAGTATATAAGATTGATAAGAGATGTCCCCCATGACTATTATAAGTACCCTTAATTATGAACACCACTAGAACATTTTATCTTTCCCAAAATGGCTTCATAGGATAAGTTAAAATTTGAGTGGCTTTTGTTTTTACCTTTAATGAAAGCTACTGATGACAAGTACACAACACTTCAAGTTACATTGAGGGACTGACTGAGTTACTAGCCGAGGCACACTCATTCTGTAGCTCCTAAACAGCCAATATTTAGATTCTTGTCGTAACAGAATTTGAAATTAACGCACATTATAGAACTCTGAGGACCTTCAGGATTAGTGACAAATGTTATGGTAATTAACAAATTGGAGATATTGTAAATGTGATTTCCTATTACAGATATGAAAACAAAGATCTTATATTTAAGTGTTAAAATCAATGGCTTAGTAAACCATTCACAGTAAAATCTGTTACAGTCTTTCTCTGTACCTACCATTCTGTTGAAACAGCCTTAGCTCGGATCTCTATAACTTGCTTGTTGAACCCAGTTGTCAATTCTTCTTTATCTTTTTTTTTTTTTTTTGAGACAGAGTCTCACTTTGTCAACCTTGGTAGAGTGCTATGGTGTGATAGCTCACGGTTCTTGGGCTGTGAGCCCAAGAGCCTCAAACTCTTGGGCTCCAACGATTCTCTTGCCTCAGCCTCCCAAGTGCTGGGATTACAGGCATGAGCCACCGTGCCCTGCCAGTTATAAATTCTTATCTTAACTCTATAGCATTTAACACTCTACACACCTGCTTTGAAATTCTTTCTTCCTTTGATAACAAGGCCAATGTTTTCTCCTACTTTTCCTTCTGTATTTCTGGGGCTATATCTTCCTTGACTTGAACCCTATTTCCCAGGGTTCTGTTGCCCATTCTCCCTCCCCCTACCTTTGTTGGCTATTTTGCCTTAGGCACTATTTTTTAAAACAGCTTTATATACCATACACTGTACATGTTTAAAGTGTACAATTTGATAAATTTTGACATTATATGAAATGATTACTATAATCAAGATAATGGATATGTCCATCACTCCAAAACATTTCTTCCTGCTGTTCTTTCCATTCCCTAGATTTGATGTGCTTTCTTTCACTATTGATGAGTTTACATTTTCTAAACATTTCTTTCCTTCCTTCCTTCTTTCCTTCCTCTCTTCCTTTTCCTTCCTCCCTTCTCCTCCCCTCCCCTCCCCTCCAGCATAATGCTGAATAGAAATGGTGAGACTAGATACCATTATCCTATTCCTAATTTTTTATTTTTTTAAAGACAGAGTCTCACTTTGTGGCCCTGGCTACAGTGCCGTGGCGTCACTGCCCACAGCAACCTCAAACTCCTGATCTCAAGCGATTGTCTTGCCTCAGCCTCCCAAGTAGCTGGGACTACAGGCACTCGTCACAGCGCCTGGCAATTTTTTTGTTGCAGTTTGTTAGCTTCGGTACATGTGGCTGGCGCTGTAACCACTGGGTTACAGGCGCCGAGCCACGTATTCCTAATTTTTTAAAGGAAAACGTTTATTCTTTCACTTCTCAGTAAAATGTTAGTAAGTTTTCATAGCTATCTGTTATTGAATTGGGGAGGGTTACTTCTATTCCTGGTTTGCTGAGAGTTTTTATTAAGGATGGATATTGGATTCTTGTCATGCTTTTCTGTATCTCTTGAAATGATAATAAGGTATTTCTTTTTTAGTGTATTGTTATGATGACTTGCTTTTTGAATATTGAACCAGTCTTACATTCTTGGGATAAATCTCCCTTGGTTATGGTATTATTCTTACTTATGGCTGGGTTTTATTTGCTAAAGTTTTGTTAAGAATGTTTGCATTGGCTCGGTGCCTGTTGCTCAAGTGGTTAAGGCACCAGCCACATTTACCTGAGCTGGCGGGTTTGAATCCAAACAAGCCTGCCAAACAACAATGATGGCTGCAACCAAAAAAATAGCCAGGTGTTGTAGCGGGCACCTGTGGTCCCAGCTACTTGGGAGGCTGAGGCAAGAGAATCGCTTAAGCCCAGGAGTTGGAGGTTGCTGTGAGCTGTGATGCCACAGTACTCTACCCAGGGCGACAGCTTAAGGCAATGTAACAAAAAAAAAAAAAAAAAAAAAAAAAAAAGAATGTTTGCATTGGCTTGGTGCCTGTGACTCAGCAGCTAGGGCACCAGCCATATACGTCAGAGCTGGCAGTTCAAACCCAGCCCTGACCTGCCAAACAACAATGACAGTTGCAACCAAAAAATAGCTGGGCGTTGTGGCAGGCACCTGTAGTCTTCAGCTAAGGCAAGAGAATCGCTTAAGCCCAAGAGTTTGAGGTTGCTGTGAGCTGTGTTGCTACGGCACTCTACCAAGGGGGACATAGTAAGAACTCGGTCTCAAAAAAAAAAAGTTTGCATTTATGCTCATGAGAGGTAGGGATTGATAATTTTTTCTTCTGACATTTGGAAGGAATCAAATTTTGATTTTTATTTTTCTTTTTTTGAGACAGAGTCTCACTTGGTCACCCTTTGTAGAGTGTTGTGGCGTTGTAGCTTACAGCAACCTCAAACTCTTGGGCTTGAGCAATGCTCTTGCCTCAGCCTCCCAAGTAGCTGGGATTATAGGTGCCTGCTACAACACTGTGCTATTTTTTTTTTTTTTTTTTTAATTTGAGATAGAGTCTCACTTTGTTGCCCTTGGTAGAGTGCCATGGCATCATAACTGGCAGCAATCTTAAACTCTTGGGCTCAAGCGATTCTCTTGCCTCAGCTTCCCAAGTAGCTGGGACTACAAGCATCTGCCACAATGCCTGGCTATTTTTAGAGATGAGGTCTCTCTCTGGCTCAGGCTGGTCTCAAACCTGAGAGCGCAGGCAATCCAGCTGCCTCGGCCTTCCAGAGTGCTAGGGTTACATGTGTTAGCCACTGTGCCCAGCCCGTGCCTTGCTATTTTTGAAGATGGGGTCTCGCTCTTGCTCAAGCTGGCCTCGAACTCCTGAGCTCCAGCAATCTACCCACCTTGGCCTCCCAGAGTGCTAGGATTAAAGGTGTAAGCCGCTACTCCTGGTTGATAATTTTTTAACTTTCATTCAGTTCATCGTAGTTTATAATTTCCCTTTTGATATCTTCTTTGACCTTTTAGTTATCTAGAAGTATATATGTTTCTAAATATTTGGGCATTTTCCTGATATATTTCTTTCTTTTTCTTTTTTTATTGACATATGATAGTTTTACATAGTTATGGGTTACACACGATGTTTCAGCTCATGTATAAGTTGTGTAATGATCAAATTAAGCTAAGGCTCATATCTATCACCTTAAATATTTACCATTTCTTTGTGATGAGAATATTGAAATCCTTCCTGTCTAGCTATTTTGAAATCTACAGTCCATTATTGTTACCTGTAGTCATGCTACCATGCAGTAGAACACTAGAACTTATTATTCCTCCTATCTAAGTGCAGGTTTGTACTCATGGATTAATCTCCCCCTGTCCTCCTTCCCTTGTACCCTCTTCAAGCCTCTGGTAACCACTGTTATATTTTCTATGAGAGCAACTTTTTTAGATTTCACATATGGATGAGATCGTGTGGCATTTGTCTTTCTGTGCCTGGCTTATTTCACTTAACATAATGTCTTTCATGTTCATCTATGTTGCCACAAATGGCTGGATTTTATTCTTTTTTATAGCTAGATAGTATTCCATTATGCATATATGTCACATTTTCTTCATTTATCTGTTGTTTCCATAGTGTGCTATTTGAATAATGCTGCAATAAACACAGGGGTGCAGCTATTTTTTTGACATTTCATTTCCTTTATTTATATACCTAGTAGTGGCATTACTAGATCTATGCTAGTTCTATTTTTAATTTTTTGAGGAACCTCCATAATATTTCCCGTAGTGGCTTACTAATTTACATTTCCACCATCAATGTGTTAAGGTGTTAATGTATTCCCTTTTCTCCGCATTCTTGCCAACACTTGTTTACATTTGATTTGCGTTTCCTTGATGATTAGTGATGTTGAACATTTTTTCTTATATCTACTCGCCCTTAGTATGTCTTCTGAGAAATGTATAAACTCAAAATGGATTAGGGACTTAAATTAAGATCAGAAGCTATGAAAGTACTAGAATAAAACATAGGGGGAAAGCTCCAGGTCATTGGTCTAGGTGAGGATTGTTGGATAAAACATCAAGAGCACAAAGCTAAACTATAGCTTTCACATGAAGGCTATAACCCAACTATACCACAAGACCATGGGGAAAGGGCCAAGGGAGGGGAAGGGAGGGGGGAGGTTTGGGTGGAGGGAGGGTGATGGGTTGGGCACATCTATGGTGCATATTTTTATCTATAATAAAAAAAAAAAAATCAAGAGCACAATAAAAATCAAGGAAATAGGGCGGCACCTATAGTTCAAAGGAGTAGGGCGCTGGCCCCATATGCCGGAGGTGGTGGTTTCAAACCCAGTCACAGCCAAAAACTGCAGGGGGGGGGGAGAATCCAGGCAATAAAAGCAAATATGAACAAATGGGATTACATCAAACTAAAAAGCTTCTGCACAGCAAAGGAAAACAATGGAGCAAAGAGGCAACTTACAGACTGGGAGAATGTATTTGCAAACTACACATCTGATAAGGGGTTAATAACCTAAATATACAATAAACTCAAAAAACGCAACAACAACAACAACAACAAAATTAAAAAATGGGCAAAAGATCTGAATAGACATTCCTGATATATTTCTTTTGTGCTTGTTACACTAAGCACAGTGTGTAATTCCTCTGTGCTTAGTCTTTGTTGAATCCTGTTAAGTTTATTGAGTCTTGTTTTCTGGCTCAGAATGTGATCTATCATGGTAAATGTTAGTGTGCATTTTAAAAATGTGCATTCTGCTATTGTCGTTGAGTATTATATAAATGTAAAAGTCATGTTGGTGGGTCCAAGTCTTCTAGATCCTTATTTCCTGTCCAGTTGTTCTATCACTTATTGAGAGAGGATTGTTGAAATTTTTGCTCAAATTACGGATTTGTTTATTTGCATTGTAGTTTTATCAGTTTTTGCTTCTTGTGTTTGGAAGCTCTGTTATTAGGTACATGTCCTCTTAAGCTCTTTATCACTATATAGTAATCCTCTCTATCCCTGGTAATATTTTTTGTTCTGAAATCTACTTTGATAATAAAACCATTCCAACTTTGTTTTGTGGAGTGTGGTTTATGTTATTTTATTATCCTGATTGTCATGGCATATCTTTTCCATCCTTTTACTTTTAACCTATTTGGGTGGGGTTTTGTTTGTTTGTTTGTTTGTTTTTTGAGACAGAGCCTCAAGCTGTTGTCCTGGGTAGAGTGCTATGGCATCACAGCTCACAGCAACCTCCAACTCCTGGGCTTAAGTGATTCTCTTGCCTCAGCCTCCCAAGGAGGTGAGACTACAGGTGCCCACCACAACGCCTGGGTATTTTTTTGGTTGTAGTTGTCATTGTTGTTTGGCAGGCCCAGGCTGGATTTGAACCCACCAGCTCTGGTGTATGTGGCTGGCGCCTTAGCTGCTTGAGTTATAGGCACCAAACTCTATTTGTGTTTTTATATTTAAAGTGGGTTTCTTACAAACAGGTTGCAGTTGTATCTTTTTTTAACAGTATCTGATATCTGCCAACCAGATAATATCAGCCTTTTAATTGGGTTATTTAGACTATTTACATTTCATGTTGTTATTGATTTGATTGGTTTTAAATCTTCTGTTAACTGAAGAAAATATCAAGGTTCATAAATTAGGAAAGGAGGGCTTTATTTCTTATAAAGGATTGTACCCTGTGGGCGTCATAAACCAGGAACATATGCTTTGAGGCAGGAACAGTGGAAATAGAAATTTATACTGACGAGGTGCCATATATACAGGTTTGGAGGAGGAGTCATGAGTATTTATGAAGGAAGAAACATACACATACTTAATTGAGGTTTATGTCTCCTTATAGAGCCCATGTTCATAAAATGGCAGCCCTCTGGTGTCAAAAAGTGAAGCAGCGGACTGGTTAAAACCACTCCGTGGTTGGTGGTCTCTTATCAGAAAAGAGTGCTGGTTAGTTGCAGTGTGGAAATTGCAAACAGGAAGGAGTAGAGACTGATTTCAGTTTAGCCCTTAAAGAAAAAAACCTGATGGGAAGGGAAGGGATATGATGAGGCATGTCTGACCTCCCATCCCGTCGTGCCTGGGGATGATTCAGTTTTAAGGTTTCTTTGCAGACCTCTTGGCCAGGAGAGAGTCCAGTCTGTCAGTGGGGGCTTAGAATTTTATTTAGTTCATACTACCATCTTGGTATTTGTTTTCTTTTTGACTCATTTCTTCTTTATCCCCTTCTCCCTTTTTTGTATGCCTTCTCTCATTATTTTTTTATTCCATTTTTATCTTCTGTTGGTTTATTAACTATAACTCTCTTGCATTATTTTAGCAGATGCTTTGATTCATAGTATACATCTTTAATTAATCACAATCTATCTTCAAGTGACATGTTACCACTTTACATGTATACTTCCTAGCAGTCTATTTTTATTTTCCCCCTTCCTAGCCTTTGTGCTATTCTTATCACACATTTTATTTCTACATAAATTTTAAACTTCACAGTATGTTGTTACTATTTTTGCTTCAATCATTTGTCTTTTTATAGATACTTAAGTAATAAGAAAACAATTCTTTATATTTACCTGCATTGTTTCCACTCAAGATGTTCTTCATTCCTTTGTGCCCATCCACATTTCAATCTAGTATTGTTTTCCTTTTGCTTAAAGGACTTTTCCATTTCTTTAAATAGAAAGACTGCTGGTAAATCTGCGTTTATTTCTATCTTGTTTCTTTGTACATTTTATCTTTTTCCTCTGGCTGCTTTTAAGATTTTCTTGTTATTACTGGCCCTAAGCAATTTGGTTATGATAACTTTAGTATTGCCCCCTTCTTATTTCTTGTACATGGCGTTTGTTGAGCTTTGCCAGGTGTCTTGATGAACATTCTCTGTCTTTGAAATTCTGTATTCTCCTGCTTTTTGTTCTGTATTTCTGGCCATTTCTTATTTTACACGACCCTTTGATGTTGGTATCCCCAGGGATGTTGCTGTGTTTTGACTCCATTAGAGATTTCTAGGTGATCTCCTCCTTTCCCATAACTTTACTTCATCTGTTCTCTGTATGAGAGATTTCCTAATTGGTTATCTCCATCCAGACCTCTACCTAAGCTCTCAATTTGGTTTTATTTATAGTTGTTCTACTTAAATAAATCAAAAAGAGCCATAATGAACTCATGTGAAGTAAATAGGCCTGGAGGACAGCTTGCTTTTAAAAAACCTCCAAGAGCAACAGGCAAGTTGCTAGAAAACAGGATTCTCAGAGGAAGAACCAAACGGCTTAGAAAATAGCCAGGTTGATTAGGTTGCTGACTTCACTGTAGTTTCACCAGAAAGGCAATGAAAACCTTACATCTGGCACTCACTGGTAAAATAGCCAGAATACTGTGGTGAACTAACAAGAGAAATTATAACTCCTGAGGGTGTTAGGCCCTAGAAGAATGACTTGTGAGCTAGAAGGAAGAAGTGAGGACACAACTATTAAATGGTTTAAAACCATGCCAACTGGCAGCGCCTATGGCTCAAAGGAGTAGGGCGCCAGCCCCATATACCAGAGGTGGTGGGTTCAAACCGGGCCCTGGCCAAAAACTGCAACAACAACAGCAAAAAAAAACCCATGCCAACCTACATGAATAATGTGAGACATACCTGAACTCTGAAGTAAATGTAATCCTAGAGGCTAGTGAGCTGCTGCTAGGAATTAACAATGAAAAGAAATCCTTTCACAGTGATTCTAAAACATTTTATAAGCCCATTTAAGAAATTATTATTTTATTTTGGTTGGTTTTATAGAAAAAATGACATGATACTAGCTTAATTTGAATTCCACACTAAGATGACTGGATTGTCTTCATGTAATAGGGATCAAATGAAAATCTTTGAAACAGGACCGATATAATCAGCACTATGCTTATTCTACTCAAAATACTCTTTTGGAGGAGTACTAGTGACTATTTTTTCAAAACTCAGCAATGTGATATCTGCACTGGTTTCCTTTCATTTAGTTTCTCACCCAACTAAATAAGCCAACTCAAAGGACCCTAAGAAAGTAACATTTTATTTTTTTCCATGAGAGGTATCTGTGAGAATTCAGAAACTCAACACTTTTCCTATAAGGTAGAAGTTAAATGTTTTGTTTTTTTTTAATTATATTTCTAAATCTAAGAGCTTTTTAACATAAAAAATTCTTACATAGAATTCTTGTCTCCTCTCAAAGTGATGCGTTTTACTATTCTGGGGGATTTTTTTAATATTAAAATTATAGCTGCTATTTAATCTCATTTTCTTAAGTCTTGGCATATATAATGTATCTATTTTAGAAAAGTCATTTTAAAATTAACAGATTAAGAAACACAACATGGTTGAAACTAAAAAATGCCTTTTATAGAAAATATCCTTTGATGGAATACCATGGAGAGTATCCTTCCATATGTTAAACAACATGGAGGTATCTGCACTTATAGGAACCAACTTACTTAGAAACTGATTTAAAATAACTCAAGATCACTTCTAGAAATGCATCAAAATGAATTCACAGGAGTAGTACCAAATTAACTATATTCTGTGATATTTATAGAAACCATATTTATAAAAAGAAACTTGGATATTTTTTGTCTTCAATGTGATCTGTATTTATATCATTTGCACACATCATTTTAAGCAAAAATTACAGGTAACAGATGTAAACATAGTATAAACTAATTTTTTAAAACTACACATACACACATGCTCACACATACACACAGCTTCCACATGGCCACGCAAAAAGAGCTGAACAAGTATATACCAATAGCATGTAGTGATGGAGAACCTGCAGCCTCAAGGCCACATGTGGCCCTCCCGAACCCCAAGTGTAACGCCTCAACCAAATCCAAACTTCACAGAACAAATCCCTGTTTTTGTTTTATAAAATTTGGATTCAGTCAAAAGGCTACCCTCAAGGATCCAGAAGACCACAGGTACATTTTTCAACTACTGAAGACTATAACCATATAAAGAGGTAAAACATTTCTTACAAAGGCAAGCCAGAAGTTAGAGGATTCCTTATTTATCCTATGGACATACAGACATTTATTTTTGGGGAGCCCATTTCCTATAGTTGTGCCTTTCCCTATGACATTTCTTAAGTTTTGTTCGTTTGGTTTTCATTCAGGGTTGTTGGGGGACTTTTTTTGTTTGTTGGTTTTTTTATTTGTTGGTTGGTTTTTGTTTTGTTTTTAGAGGCAGAGTCTCACTTTGTCACCCTCGGTAGAGTGCTGTAGCATAACAGCTCACAGCAACCTCTGGCTCTTGGGCTTAGACGATTCTTCTGCCTCAGCCTCCTGAGTTGCTGGGATTACAGGCGCCTGGCTATTGTTTTTGTTGCCTTAGTTTTGCAGGGCCTAGGTTCAAACCCGCCACCCTCGATATATGGGGCCGGCGCCCTACACACTGAGCCACAGGCGCCTCCCAGTTGTTGGGTTTTGTTGTTCTTTGTTTGTTTGAGAGTCTTACTCTGTTGTTCAGACTAGAGTGCCGAGTTGTCAGCCTAGCTCACAACAACTTCAAACTCCTGGGTTCAAAGATTCTCCTGCCTTAGCCTCCTGAATAGCTGGGCCTACAGGCACTTGCCCCCTCACCTGGCTAATTTGTCTATTTTTAGGAGAGACAGAGTCTGGCTCTTGCTCAGGCTGGTTTTGAACTTCTCAGCTCAAGAGATCTGCTGCCTCAGCCTCCTAGAGTGCTAGGATTATAGGCATGAGCTACTGCACCTGGCATTCCAGATTATAAATGAACATGGTTTAAAGGATCAAATAGGCTTATGTGAAAAATCATCACACAGCCAGGCTGATAATATAGCACTTTAGAGGGCTGAACTGGAAGGATGGCTTGAGGCCAGGAGTTTGAGACTAGCTAAGCAAATTACAAGACCTTGCCTCTACAAAAAAAAAAAAAATAGAAAAAATAGAAAAAAAATTATCTGGGCATGGTGGCATGCACCTGTAGTCCCAGGTCCTGGGAAGGCTGGGGTAGGGGATTGCTTGAGCCCAGGAATGGGAAGTTGCAGTGAGCCGTAATGACACTACTGCACCCTAACCCTGGCAACAGAGTGACACCCCTATCTTATTCTATCATTTCCCTCTTTCCAGGGGCAGCCATTTTGACCTCTTTAGGCTTTAAAAAAAATTATAAATTATATGCTTATATTAAAAATTCTTGCATTTTCAGTTTTAGGCATTATATGTTCATTTCCCATCACGGAAAATAAGGATTTGGGCTATTTTCCACCACTATCATGTAATTCATTTATCTCCCTCTCTTGATTACATTGTAATTTTATTTGTTATCCTATTTTTCCTTTTTTTTATGTCTATATAAACACATTTTGTAGCCAAGTAATATAGTGAACTTACTTGAATACCTTTTAACTTTTTCCTAAATTTAATAATGGTTATTTTTCCCCATGTCCTCATATCTCATTCATTCCAATTTTTTTGCCACTTGTATAAATTTCCTCATAAAGGTGAATATCTAAATTCATATGTATGAGGTAATTCTGTCAATTTCATCTTGTACATACATATAAGAATTCTCTTCCTGAGTCACCTGAACTGATCCTGTCATCTTGTGGTGAACTGATACTATGCTAAACATATTTCATAGCTGTCATCTTGCGGTCTTCTTTTATTATCATGTTGGATATTCTTTGCTTCTTGCTTGTGTTAATCTATTTCCTGTGCCCATGTGTTGTTCTTTCTTGGTTTTCTACCTCTTTTTAGTGTGGCATATCCCTAGTATTTCATGGACAAGGAGTTCATAAAAGGTACATTTTTTGAGACTTTGCATGTTTGAAAATGTTTTAATGTATTCACATACTTTATTTGATAGTTTGACTGGGTATAGAATGCAAGGTTAGAAATAACTTTCTTTTAGTATTTTTTTTTTCTTTCTTCTTTCTTTCTTTCTTTTTTTTTTTTTTTTTTTTTTGTTGGTGGGTTTGTTTGTCGCCAGACTAAGGGCCCGTTAGTGTCACAGCTCATAGCAATCTCGAGCTCGTGGACGTCGGCGAGTCTCGTGCCTCAGCCTCCTGAGTAGCTGGGACTACAGGCGCCTGCCACAATGCCTGTTTTTTTGTTGCAGTTTGGCTGGAGCAGGGTTCGAACCTGCCACCCTCAGTATGTGGGGCTGGTGCCCTACTCACTGAGCCACAGGCACCACCCGTCTATTAGTGTTTTGAAGGCATTGATTTTTAATACTGCCTTTTACTGGTTTCTGATCAGTTCTAATCAGATTAGATCTGAACTGTTCCTAACCTCTCTAGAAACACATGGAACTCTCTTTATTCCCAATATTCTGAAATTTTATTGCCATATGGATTATTTTTAGCCATTACACTGGGAATTAATTTACAATTATAATGTGTAACTCATTCTTCTTAAGAAATATCCTTGAATTATTTTCATTAGTTAATTTCCTATTTCTTTCCCTCCATTTTCTCTATTTGCTCCCTTTTGGATTCCTATTCCCACACTAACATTCTAATTTTCTTATTTGTTTTCTTCTTCCTGTTTGCTTTACTTTCTAGGAGATTTCCTCAACTTTACTGTCAAGCCTATATTATTGAGCTTTCCTGTGTGTTATAATATTTTTATACTCTTAAGAACTTTTTCGTGTACATCAGTACATAAAATGCAGGTATTTCTTTTTTTTAATAATACTTGGTTAATTGTTCCATAGTTGTAATCTCTTACATCTGTGTATATGACTTTGGAATTTTTTTGTCATAATCTCTGTCTACTCCCAGCTACTTAACTTTTCCTATTGTTTTATTGGTTTCTGTTATTCCACAGAAGGGTCTATTCTTTGATACTTACTTGGTCATGTTGGCACATCTGTTGGGTTTTTTAAGGGCCCACAGACCCAGTGTTAGTTTTTAATTTTCTTTTTGAGCAGCTCAGTGTGATTTTCACAAGATGAAGGGGAACAGTTATCTGGCTGCTAAGGAGGAGCAAGGACCTGGGGATCTGATTATAGATTTTCAAGAAATTCTCCCATTTTTATCCATCATCTTTTAACTCCACTTGCAGAGGTATTTTGCATTATAAATTAGATCAGGTCTCATATTTCACTCAGCTTCACTACTGGCTTAGGATGCTTTTTTTCCTTTGCTAACTTTTTTTTTTTTTTTTAAACCATGCAACATCAGCTTTCTAATTTCCATACTTTGTTACTCTCCTATCCCTTTCTCCCCATCTTGGTAGGTTATTTTTTTTTGAAACACAAAAGCAAATAAGCAAAAACCCTTTACTGACCTTTCATTAGAAGTTTGAAAGAGAGCAAAAGTAGATGTATATATGCTTTGCATATCTGCTAAGGCAGTTCAATTTGTCAGTCTATCATGAGAATTTTCAACTATGGCTACACATTCAGAATCACCTGGGAAGATTTTAAGAAAGACCAGTATCTGAATCTCATGTTTTGTGTGATCAGTTGTTATTTAGGGTGGGGTCTGTTTATTTTTAGTTTTCCAAGTTATTCTAATGTGTAGCTAGATTTGAGAATCCTGATCTGAAAAACATTTATAACAAGAGAGAAAAGGTAGCAGATTTTGAAAATATAACTGTCTTCGTATATTGAAACATTCCTAATTCTGCTAGAATTTATAACTGTTCTTAACAATATTCTGGCCATGTACAGTGGTTCATGCCTGTAATCCTAGCACTCTGGGAGCCTGAGGAAGAAGGATTGCTTGAGGTCGGGAGTTTGAGACCAGCCTCCGCAAGGACCAGATCTCATCTCTACTAAAAATAGAAAAAATTAGCTGGGTGTGATGACGTGTGCCTGTCGTCCCAGCTAGGGCATGGTGGTACACACCTGTAGCCTACCTAGTCAGGAGACCAAGAAGGAAGATTGCTTCAGCCTAGGAGTTTGAGGTACAGCAAGCTATGATGACATCCCTGCTCTCTATTTGGGTGACAGAGTGAGACTATGTCTCAAAACAAATAAACAGACAAATCCCCCAAAAAGAATATTAGGAATTCCAAATCAATTTCTCTCTAAGGTCTGTTCCTTTTTGCATTTCAACAAACAAGAATGCAGTAGCCAAAACTAAGTTTCTGTTGGAAGTGGGAAATAGGTAATATTGTAGAAAATCATGTTAGTGGTATAGAAAACAAACTTGAGAAACAGTCACAGAATATATAGTGAACAAATACAGTAAGAAAAGATAAGAAAGATCAATAATGAAAGTCTAAAATAGAAATAATTTTTTTAAATGTACAGAAAAGCAGTACCAGTGATAAATAAAATAGACTAGAACCTTTTAATTTATAATATAATATTTTATGTGTGTAACATTTATTTGTTGAATTTTGTATAAGTTTTAGAGGATACAATTATTTTTCAGGTGTCTGAAATATTTATACAACTGTATATATACTTGACCACAAATGTAGTATCTAATTTAAAACAGCAGAAACTTTTAAAGTTTTGCTGTTATCTTAAAACCACAATTTAACAAATGAAATAAAAGATACATTGTGAAAACAAGGCGTTCCATATGAAAAGCCAAAAGAAAGGGCACTGCATGCTTTTGTCATTTAAAAAGATGAAGAACTGGGGCAGAACCTGTGCCTCAAAGGAGTAGGGCGCTGGCCCGATATTCTGGAGGTGGCTGGTTCAAACCCAGCCCCTGGTTCAAAAACTGCAAAAAAAAAAAAAAAAAGATGAACTAAAAATTAACTTTAAAATTTAATAAATAAACACCGGATGAAAATTATAATAATCAAGATAACAGTAAAAATTATCTTAAAGTTTTATGTATACATAGTAGATACTTTGCAGACATCAAAATAGTTAATTCTATGTATCTACTGAAATGAAAAGA
This sequence comes from Loris lydekkerianus, assembly GCA_963574355.1. Classification (NCBI taxonomy): domain Eukaryota; kingdom Metazoa; phylum Chordata; class Mammalia; order Primates; family Lorisidae; genus Loris; species Loris lydekkerianus. The sequence continues at coordinate 5,335 of CAUYPK010158995.1, read as the reverse complement.
TTTCCTCAAAACTCAAAATCTTAATGAAAAAAGCAGGTTGTAAACTAATTATATTTATACACACATTTATAATACATAGATTTATATGTGCTTAAAAGTCCCTATAACTGTATACCAAATTGTTCATACTATTCAGTGTTGTTTTTTTTTTCCATCCTGTGGGGTAACAGCAAGATTATGGGGTAGACTTTTACTATATACACTTATATTTTAATTTGTTGTTATGGTGAATATCATATATGTATCATCATTGGAAGAAACAAAAGATATGTCCGTTTTGAGGAAGAAAAAGTAATATTTCACCTATGAAAAATAGGAACTTTTTTTAAATAGAAAAAATAGATTAATAAATATAAAAAGAAAAGGGCACATGAAAGAGAGGTAAAATATGTAAATTTCTGGGAGATCTTATTAAACAAAGTTAACCATAGAAGATAAACATAAATCTCATAGAAGGAATATATGTGTATATATATCTTACAAGAGAAATATTAGCACAATTATGCACTAATAAATTTCAGAAACTTCGCTGAAGTTTCCAAATACATTAAATGTTCCAAAGTGTATTTTTCTAAATGTGTATATTATGAAAATAATACAGAAAACTGAAAATACTGGTAAATAATTTGAGAATGTTATCAAAGAACTACTCTTAAAAAAAGATAGAGAAACTCTGGATTTAATATATTTGCTGCCAAATTCTTCACAACTTTTTAAAGGAGCAGGTAATTTCTGTGTACTACAGAATGTTTTCAGTTATTAAAAAGCAGGCAAGCCAAAGAGGAATGCAAAGAAATGAAAGTAGCATTAAAAACATAAAAATGAAACTGTCAGTTTCAATTTTGAATATAGTTGTTTTCCTTAAAATACTCAGTAGTAGAACTTATTCTACTACACAGTAACTGTTTATTCTCAGTTTAACTGTTTAACCTCTAAGTGGTTCTAACTATTGGGAAATATATTTATCAGATTTATTATAATAATGATATTTACTGAGTGCTTATTTGGGGGCAGGCACTGTTTTAAGTGCCTTTATGTTTTAGTTTACTTATCAGAATAACTCTAAGGTTATTCTAGGGTTAGAGTATGGATGAGGAAATTGAGACAAGAATGAAAAGAGGTCACACACTTGTGCAAATATTACACAATAATGAATGATGGAACTAGGTGAGAACCTAGAAGTCTGACTATAAGAGTCCTTTGGCTTATTTGGAGTTTAAATAGAAACTTTTAAAAGTTTCATGAATTAAATGCCCTATTTATAATTAAAAAAATAAAACCTAAGGAATAGAAGTATTCTTTAACATTGTAGGGAATATTTATAGTCATCAGATAGACTTCCTATTTATTTTTATTACATATTAACAAATTATAGTTTACATACTTACAGGGCATAAAGTGATGTTAGATCTTTGAATATAATGTGAAATGATTAAATTAAGCAATTAATAATTAAGGTATCCCCACCTCAATTAACTTTTTTGTAATAACATTAGAAATTTACTCTCCTAGTGATTTTAAAATGTACAATACTCAGTTATTAGCTAAGTTCACCACATTTTGTAATAGGTCTCCCTGCCCCAAACAAAATCAGTCTTATTCTTCTATCTAACTGTATCCTTTGACTATCACCTCCCCATTTCACCATCCTCCAGCCTCTTGTAATAGCGATTCCACTTTTTCTTTCTTAGAGTTCAGTTGTTTTTGATTCCATATATAACTGAAAGTATGTGGTATTTGTCATTCTGTGTTTGGCTTATTTTACTTAATTTACTAATATTCTTCATTTGCATTTGTAATTACCACAAATGACAGAATCTCTTCCCCTGCCCCTTTTTATCTGAGACAGCGTCTCACTCTGTTGTTCTGGGGAGTGTGCCATGGCCTCACAGCCCACAGCAACCTCAAACTCTTGGGCTTGGGCAATCCTCTTGCCTCAGCCTCCCAGTAGCTGGGACTACAGGTGTACACCACTACGCCTAGCTAGTTTTTCTATCTTTAGTAGAGATGCGGTCTCGCTCTTGTTCAAGTTGATCTTCAACTCCTGAGCTAAAGTGATCCTCCCTCCTTGACCTCCCCTGCCGGGAGCCGAAAACCTAAGAATAAGCTTATCAGGAATATTCATAGCCAGTTTAACAAAGTGTTAGGACTACAGGTGTGAGCCACCAGGCCCACCCAAAATTTCTTCCTTTTTTAAGACTTAATAGTATTTACATACATACATATATATATATATATATATATATATATACACATATATATATATATATAATGAAATTTTTTCTTTTTCTCTTCTCTCCCTCTCTCTCTTTTTTTTTTTGGGGGGGGGGGCAGAGGTGATAGATGTGAGCCACTATGCTCAGCCAAGTTCTTAGTAATGGGGGTGCATAGAATTATTCCCACTGGGGAAAAAGCTCCTAAGGCATGTGTATTTTGAAGTGGCTTTGCAGTTGATTAAAGAACTATAATATTAAAGGTACATCAAATGTTAGGGCAAAACAGGTGGTCTTGAAAAGCTTATAAACATTCTTTTGTAAATTCTAACCTATATAATAATTTTTGAATTAGAACTAGAGGTTCAAATATTAGAAAGGAAGAGAAGTGTTTCCTTACTTGCAGTTAAAGGAAGGCTTATCTGTTAAGTCCTAAGGAATTGGCCATAAAATTTGAGTGTTATTTTAAGTTCCAATTGTGTGGAAAAATAGAGTTTACTAGAACAAAAATCAGAATACTGTAACAGCCACTTTGAATAATAACCAAAATGAAAGCCCATTTAAAATATCATAAATATTTAAAAAGTTAGAAATATTCATTTTTGCTTAATTTAGAAAAACATTCTAAAAGGTATACTCAGAAGTCTTACTTTTCTCCCTATTCCTCATCCTGTTCTCTGGCTCCCTTAGGTAATCTTATTTATTTATTTATTTATTTATTTGAGACAGAGTCTCACTGTGTCCCCCTCGGTAGAGTGCGGTGGCATCACAGCTCACAGCAACCTCAAACTCTTCGGCTTAAGTGATTTTCTTGCCTCAGCCTTCCAAGTAGCCGGAACTACAGGCACCCGCCAAAGCACCCAGCTATTCTTTTTGTTGTTGTAGTTGTTGTTGTTTAGCAGGCCCAGGCCAGGTTTGAACCCACCAGTCCTGGTGTATGTGGCCAGCACCCTAACTACTGAGCTACAGGTGCTGAGCCAGGTAATCATTTTTAATTAATTTCAATTTATCCTTTTGGTTTTTAGTTTTTAAAAAAAGCCACTAGCCTTATGTATCTTCCTCTCTTACACAAAAAATGTACTATATTTTTTCTTTATCTTGACTTTGTCACTTTAATATTATATCTTGGAGAGATTACTTTCATGCTAATATCTAGACATAATCTTCATTCTTTTTTTGGTTGCAGAGTATTCTGTTATATGAACATTTATTTAGTCATTATCCTATTGGTAGATATTTTGCATGAGAATGACATTAGTATTAACTGTGTAACTAATGTATATAATGGATATAAAACCTTGAGGTCATGAATAAATGGATACAGATATGAAACTCCAGAATGTGAAGATTAAAGATGTAAAGATTTCAGCTCTCAAAATAATTCACAGCTTTGTTATAATTCTCAAAATACCATTGGGCTTAAAACATCATATCAGAAAGACTTGGGAATTTATCTAGATGAATAAATATTTAAGTTCATATTAAAGTTGTAAAAAAATATGAATGGAGAGAAACACAATTATATTAAAATATAATAAAGCTAAAACAATTAAAAAATAGAGTCCCAGCATCAGGATAAAAATGACCATTGGATAAATACTCCAGAAATGAAACATGTTGTAAATAAGGATTTAAAATATGTGAAAAAGGCAGCACACATACCCACAGGGAAGGGAAAGTTTATTTAACAAATGTTATTAGTATAACATAAGTAATTTGGGGTAACAAATTTACATTTTTAAAATATATACTAAAATAAATTCTAGATGGGTTAAATAATTACATAGAAACAAGGTGAAGAATTAAATTATGGATTGATTGATGTTAAAAATGAAAATAACTTTCTGAATTTAGAATCAGAACTTGCAAAGAAGCTAACTGATTAGATTAAATAACAGTTTAACTTTTCTGGCATCCAGAGAATGTAAAAATCATAGCAGGCTAGGGGTAATATTTGGAGTGAGTTACCAATGTATCAATGTTCTTATGTATGAAACCTGCATGTGTGGCATAGGACAAGAGGGACAACTAACTAGGAAATTTAACAAATAAACAAACATAGAAATATTTTAAATGCAAATTAAACTACTAGGAATTACTAGTATCCACCTGTTAAATTAGCAACAACTCCCATGCAGGGCAGAGAGTAGGGTGTAGTTACTAGATGCATAAGTTGCTAATGGATCTTATATATAAAGTAATGATTTGAAAAGCACTCTGACACATGATCTGTTAAGATTTGTAAAAATCTTAATACTTTTTGACCCCGAAATCTCACATCTGATAATCAATCTGAAGAAATTAATAACTTCTCCCATTCCAAAAAACAAATCTGTAAACCCTAAGATGTTCACAGAGTTGTTTTAAATGGTGAAAAATTAAAAACACCCTAAACGATTAATCAGGGGAGTAATTAACATTTTCATATGCCCCTTGATGAGATACAATACAATAATTAAAATGTGGTAATAGAGATTGCAGTTGAAAAATGTGATGAGTGTAACCTTTAAATAAAAAAATTTTAATGCTCTTTTGTACAAAGGAGATAATTTTTAAGTGAGATTTCATATTATAAGTATGATGTGAGAATGGAAGGAAATACATAAAAATGATAAGCAGTTACAATAAGGAGGTAATAGGTAATTTTTTTCCTATTTTCTGGAATCCAGTTTCACACTAGGCTCCTTTGGTAAAAGTATAGCACCCAGATCAGGGGAGGTAATAGAACCTATGTTATGAAAAGAACGTGGGCTTTGAAGACGGGAGATGTGCAAATCTTAGTTCTAACTTCATTTCTTCTACTTACCAGTATGAAGCCACGACAAACTAGTAACTACATTTCTTCATCTGAAGAAGCAGCTGATATCTTTTCTTTGTAATTGTCATGGATTAACAATACATTGCATACCTGTATAGAACACTAACACATATTTTGAACATGCTTTGGCATTGTGTATCCAGTTCTAGCTGTATGCACTCTCTTTTCCTTTCCTTTCCTTTCCTTTCCTTTCCTTTCCTTTCCTTTCCTTTCCTTTCCTTTCCTTTCCTTTCCTTTCCTTTCCTTTCCTTTCCTTTCCTTTCCTTTCCTTTCCTTTCCATTCCTTTCCATCTCCCACCACCAC
>CAUYPK010158994.1:0-11116 GCA_963574355.1 Loris lydekkerianus | reverse complement strand
GGAGAATACTTAGAGACCTAAAAATAGACCTGCCATTCGATCCTATAATTCCTTTACTAGGTTTATACCCAGAAGACCAAAAGTCACAATATAACAAAGACATCTGTACCAGAATGTTTATTGCAACCCAATTCATAATTGCTAAGTCATGGACGAAGCCCAAGTGCCCATCGACCCATGAATGGACTAGCAAATTGTGGTATATGTACACCATGGAATACTATGCAGCCTTAAAGAAAGATGGAGACTTTACCTCTTTCATGTTTACATGGATGGAACTGGAACATATTCTCCTTAGCAAAGTGTCCCAAGAATGGAAGAAAAAGTATCCAATGTACTCAGCCCTACTATGAAGCTAAATTATAGCTTTCACATGAAGGCTATAACCCAACTATAGCACAAGACTATGGGGAAAGGGCCAAGGAAGGGGAAGGGAGGGGGGAGATTTTGGTGGAGGAAGGGTAATGGGTGGGGCCACATCTATGGTGCATCTTAGAATGGGTACAGGCGATTGCACTAATGTACACAGCTATGATTTAACAATAATAATAATAATAATAATAAAGAAAATTACACATGAAACCAGAAAAGGTTCAAGTACCTTAGTAGAGAATGGATGCAAAGAAATGAACAAGTAATGTCCCTCTTGATATTTTCTTTGTCTGAAAAGTGTACAGAAAAGGAACCATAATCCACCAGTCATAATGAGCATTACCATTCATCTGTGGTGTTCATGTTTATTTCAAGTACACAACTGCATTCTCATTATAAGAAATTTAGAAAACAGAAAAATAAGAATTTGAAAGACATAAATGTATGTATACAAAATATTTGTATTCCTAAACAATATATATATTTACATATATTATATATATAACTTATATGTATACTCCCATGTCCTTCTGCTGCTCTTATCCCACTAACCTCCAGGCTTGAATCTGTGTGTTTCACTCTAGCCCTGGACTGGTGAGGCCGCAGACTCACACTTGACTGGAGTCTAATGTCAGCACTACTTTAGTTGAGTAAAGTTCAGAGGCCAAGCTCCAAAAAGAGCATCAAGCAGAAGATGGACCATCAAAGGCAACCCCAGAACAATCACCAGAGTCCAAATGAAACTCCCTGCAGAATCATCTCTGCCTTCCACTGAACAGTGCCTACTTCCCTTCAGGGAAAGAGCCACCAGTAAAATAGACAAGGAAGCAAACACACTGTAATGAAAGATCTCTGATATCCCAACAGCTGAATTTAACCATTAATCACGTTATCATTTTGGTGTATTTCCTTCTATTATGTTCATCTCACTCCCATCTCCCTCTGGAATTAAAGGAAAAAGTCATCCATGCATGCTCTAGGTGTTATATGATCACAGTCAAATTGTTGCATCCTATTTGGCTATCTTCATCAAGATTTAGACTATTCCAAGCAATCTTCTCTTTTGTCCAGAGAGACATGTCTCCTGAGACAGAGGCTTTAATTTTAATAAGTTAAGGATTGACTACAAAACACCTTGTGATTTATCCTGGAACCAAATGAATTTATATATCATTTTGTTTGCCTTTTCTGGCAGTTTTCAGTGGTCCAAACTGACCCTTTGATTACTATGTCCGAGCAGAAGCTGACACAGAGGTATTTCATGCTCTACTTTCCTACAAGTGTGTGTATATACCCTCCACCCACACTCTCTACCTTCTCCCTCTGTGACTTTGGTAAAGGGGAGATAAGTTTTTTTCCTGGGACCTACCCTCTCTTTTGTATGAGTAAGAGATTCTGTCCTTGCCAGAGTTGCAGGCCCTCTCTTCCTCAGAGCCCCGCTGCCTTTCTGGGAAGCACCGAGGTTAGGTACAGAGCTACCGCTGCCGTAGCTACATGGAAGAACAAGCTGGCAGCTGGGTAATAAAGATCCTTGCTTCTGTTTTCTGCAGGGAGAGGCCTGGCTCGCCTTCGTAAAGTCAGATGGAGAGAAGTAACTAAAGAGGGTCTTGTCACGCCCACCTAGCCTGACATCCCAGACAGGTGAGTTAGCAAATGCTACATTGTAAGGAATTGCAAGCTATTTTCTGCAAAGTGGGCAAAGACTCTGTACAGCAGATAGACTAATGACTGTACAGCATGATAGATGTTGCTTAAGAAGGCCATAAATTGCCAGCCATAAACCTGGCAAAGCTTATCCGATTGTATGATGCAATCTGGGGCACTGGCAGATTCCCAGCACAGGCTGGGGGCAGTGGGTGGGGGCGGGGCTGGATGTAGGAGCTGGCAATGCATATCACTAGCCATAGGGTACAGATGGTGAACTTGGCAGGCGTCCAGTGTTGGAGCCTGTGGGGGCAGTGCTGCTGCTGGACTGTCTCTGTCTTCTCTGAAGTGTAGTCCTGGGTCAGAGGTGTTAGAAAAATCCACATTAAGGTTTGGACATGACCGGTAGAAGACCTTAGATTTCTCCCCCTTCCCTGGCTATAGGATGGACGGCCAAGGGGCTCCTCCTCGAACATGAGTTGTAGGATCACATCCCTGTTGTTTTTCTTCTCAAGCCTTGAAGAGGAAGATGAGAAGTGGTAGAGGGAGGAATGGAGAGAGGCCCTGGAATGATTTCTGCTCCCAGCTTCCTCTGCCAGGGATCCCAAACTTGGTCTAGTACTGTATTTGTAAACCATGACCATGGCCTTAGATGCTGACCAATCTCTAGCCAGACCCCAGTGTGTTCTCACGCCCTAAAACCTCCCCCTACCTCACCTTGATCATATCCTCTCCCCATTCTCTTTTCCTATCTGCCACTGTTGTTTGGGGGGGAGGGGAGGAAGGGATAAGACAAAACAGAATAAAGGAGAAGAGGAAAGAGGAAAAAAAGGATCAAATGGGAGAAAGATGGGAGTAGGAATCAGTCACGGTGGGGAAACAGACAAAGCAGCCAGAAGAAGAATCTCGCTACCATCCCCCAAGGTCTTTTCCCCCAACTCCCATCACCAGGTAGCACATCAGACACGACACTGATTAACTACTAGCGGGAGATACGCAGTGATAAATATGGAACTGCCGTCTGCCTTCCTCATGCCCAGGGTTACCTGCATGTACACGCTTGCACCCACATACACACAAACTTTTTAGGCACATACTTTCCAAAAGTGCTTACCAAATAATAAAGAAAAGTCTCAACAGATAACAGTACCCCTGCTTTCCTGCTTCTTCTGTGATTCAGAACAATATGCCTGCTCGACACCAACCCTGTGTTTGGGGACTTTAGTGGATGTGTGGTGTCTGCTTTACGCATGGTGTTTACTTTGGGTATGAGGGCTGACAGTCTCTAGAGACACAGAAAGTAGATCAAAGGCCAATAAAGCACACGAGCTAAGCTCTGCAACAAGATCAAAAGGTCGTAACAAGGTCGGCCAACACCTCAGGATTTATTGAGTGCCCATGATGTACTGTGTCAGCCATTAGGAAGTCAGTGGTGAACAGAATAGATGTGGCACATTCCTCGTGGAATTTAGTACTCAGCACTGCAGAGCCACCATTGATATTAGTGAACACACATTTCTAGCTCTGTGCCTTCTGGAAGCATGACATGCTTGCACGTGCTGGCTCCCTTATGTTTGGTGGGACCTGTGGCTTGTGAGTAGAATGATCTGTGTCACTTCCAGGACAAAGCTTTATTTCACCGCCAATGCCAGAAAAGACGTTCCCATGCAATATTCAAGTTGGTGTCTGTTCTTATGAGCCTGGGTGACTAAAGTAAGCAGAGTCTCCCAGCTGACTTGCACTGGACATGCAGCATGAACAAGAAGTAAAGTTTTATTGTTTTAAGCCAATGAAAGTTTGGGAACATTTGTTATAATAGTGTAACCCAGCCTGTCCTGACTGACACACTCCTCTCAGGAGCTAGCACCTTTACTGAGAATCTGCTATGGGTGAGGGTCTGTACCAGGCACTGTGAGTGGACACAAATGTGCTCACTTCTGCCCTCAGTCTGTCACACCTTGGCAGAGCAGCCACCTTACATATACACAAAAGAAGCCAACCACCATTTTAAGCATATAGATTCTTAATAAATGTGTTATTTACTGATAGGAATCTGTCATGATAGGTTGTGAGATAGAGGTTAAGGGTGAGCAAAACTCAAAGAAGGAAGAGAGGGCCACAGGCTGGGCAGTGAAGGAAGACTCTGTGGAGGTTTTGGACTGAGCCGGGCCTGGAAGGATAGACTAAGTGTAACAAGGTAGATGGGCGTGCTCAGAGCCTTCTGGCCACAAAGCACAGGGCTACTACATCGGATGCAGTTGGAGATACTGACCATAAATTATTGTCCCCACTCAAACAGCAAGAAGGCTTAGTCGTGGGGACAGTGCAGATGCTGATGGGAAAGCCACCCTCAGGGTGGGGGCAGAGGGGGTGGGCAAAGAGGACGGGCTAAGCTGGCACTGCCAGAGGCTGCTATCAGAGACACCCTCATTTGGGGAGCCGTGTCTCCAGCCAGCAGCCGTTTTTCCCTCATTCTCTGCAGAAGGTAATAACCTGTCACCAGAGCAAATAAAGTCTGATTTACATGAAATTTAATGCTAAGCATTTTCCTTTATTCCCCAGCACCGTGGTGGCAGGATGGCAGCGCTGGCACAGCCGGGCCTGCTGTGTGCAGCCACGTGATTTCTCTGGTAGAAGTTTAAAAAGAAATTACTCTTTGTGACAAGGCCTGTTGCCCTGGACAGCAGGAGGGAAGGTCTGAGTCCACGTGGCAATTCCCCACCTGTTTTTGCTGAAAGAGAGGCAAAGTCAGGCGGAGAGAGTTTGAGGAAGATGGGGAGGGGAGGGAGAGCTGCACTCCCAGCTCCCGCCAGTGAGCCCCAGCCTCCCCACGTCGGGGGGGGGGGGGGGGCTCGTGTCTGCTAAAGCCAGCATCGGGGCCATCCCTGCCCAAGCCGCCGCTCACTACATCACCAAGGAGGTTGAGTAGAAACACTCTTTGAGGACCAGCCATGACTGTGCTAGGCACAGCAGCTATAAAGACACGGCCACTCCCTTTGTATAGTTGGCAAAGTCAGATATTCACATTGAAGCACGATCTTTCCCCTCTTCTACCATCATCCCCCCTCCTAACCCTAAGTTGGTAAGTGCTTCATAAACTTTACCTTTGTTTGCTAAATGATAACGCCTGTCACTTAGAATATCTGCATAAATCCTTCCTTACGTTTTGAGACCTTATTTTTTTTGAGATGTCACCTCTTCCAGGAAGCCTTCTGCCCCAAACCAGGAGAAGGCTCCCCTTCCTCAGACCTCCCAGTTCATGTTAATTACGACCTAATCTTAGTGCTCATCACTTCTCCATGTGTAATTGGAAACGAAGTGCATCTATTTTCCCACCAATGGACTTCATAAAATCCTCAAGAACCAATATAAAACCCCTAGGCATTAACCAAAAAAGGCCACCCCATCCATTTTGTTTTTCTCAAATGTGCCTCCTTGGGGTCTCAGTTCACTCCAGCACTCCCCAGGCAATGTGATTAGGGACCCTGGACTAGTCTAATTTGGCAGAGAAGGAGAGCTCAGGCAGAGGGCTGAGCATATGTAATGCTTGGGAAGTGGCCTACATAGGGCCTTCAATACCAGGCTGGGGAGTTTGGATCCAACTCTAGAGGATCTAAATATCCAAGAAGGGACCCCAGGAAGAATTGGGGTGGTTGCCTCTAAGTATTCAATAATCACCCGTGTAGTTTACTGGGCAATAGCAGCAGACTTTGTTGTTGTTTTTCCTCTTCCCCTGGGATCCCTGTTTTAGGAGCTCCCCAGGTCTGAGAGTGATGTTATTATTATTATTTTTTCTTGACCAAATGGCCTGGGATTCTTGACCAAGTGGCCTGAAATGTCTCCATTTCAGCTGACACCCACTCTTTTCATAACTTATCTCAGGCCATACTGGAATCTCAGGGTGGCTTTCCTTTGATCACTGTTGGGCATCTAATATTACCCCACACAAGCTTTGGCCAGTGTGGATCCCTGGGGAGAAGAAAGGGCTTAGAGGGTGGGTGCTGAGGGCCTGAGCCTGTTGCCCTGTTGTTCATCCCCTCTCCATCTTCCTCAAACTCTCTCCTCTGACTTTGCCTCTCTTTCAGCAAAAATAGGTGGGGAATTGCCATGTGGACTCAGACTCTCCCTCTTGCTGTCCAGGGCAATAAGCCCAATATCCTTTACCCCTTCCCTGGGAGGGAGGCTGGCAGTGGTCACAGTGACCCTTCTCATTACAGTGAACGATGCTCTTTGTAGTATCATTTCCATGGAGAGCCACACTAAGCCTCGGAGTTTTCAGAATGTCTGGTGCAACATCCTTCTACCCATTGGCCTTTCCTGCACTGTTTGACTATTAGTCACAGCACAGTGGCACCAGGAAGGAAATCTGCTGCCCAAGTGCTATATCCCAGAGCTTATTAGAAATGAGTTTTACATTTTTCTGCAGGGGAAGATTATCCACGCCATTGCTCATGTGGTTAACTGAGAGTGGGTTGTCGATATTCCACATATAAACTGTGTGACCTTGAGCAAGTTATTTTACCTCCCGGAGCCTCGACTTCCTCCTCTGTAATATCAGGGGAAAATTGCCTGGGAAAGTTGTAGTAGGCAGGAAACACAGACCCAGCTCAGGGGATCAGTACAGATCTGTGCTTGTTTTAGTGGTAAAGAGACACACAACCTTCGAATCTACAGTGGCGGATGCCTGGCTGCCCAAGTTAGGCTCCCCGGGGGAGTTTAACAGGAGCCACTTGTCAAATACAGGAAGCGGTTGAGGTAGAGCTAGCAGGCATGCAGGGAACCTGGAATAGATTCAGGACAAAGCTGGAGACAGAGAGAGAAGTCTAGGGCAATTTAACCAGATAGATAACTGGATAATAGCAAGATGAAGGGGCCGATGGAGAAGGTAAACAAGATTGATAAAAGAGATTAAAAAGAAGGGGGTGGCTAGGCACTGCAGGGGAATATAAATAGACCAGAATACCAACAGGATAGATGCTGTGGATGGAAAGGGGCCATAAAACAGAATAGACAGAAAATATAAACAGTGCAAATAGCCCAATGGATGGAATATGAAAATGGCACAGGCAGATAGACGGGGAGCATTAGTGAAACAGATGCGAGTAACATCAGGCAAAGAAGGACGACCACATTGCTGTGGGCACCATGGAAGAACGGGACAAGGGAGGCGGGAGACCTGGGGCAGCCACACCTCCACCTCTGGTTTGCTGCCTCCAGCTGGGGCTCTGGCCCCCTAATGGCTTCAGAGATGTGGCTTAATGAGGAAACCCCTGGGGCTGAACTAGAACTTAAAAAACGGAAATCCTGTTGGGATTTGGTCACCTCTTCTGCATTTGCCATTGAGAGGAATCTAAATGAGAACCAGTCTGGCAATTAGCCTGCCATCCCATGGCCAGCTGTGATGCTGAAGCCAGGTGTCAGGGTGGTGGCCACCCCCAGGGGAGGTAGGGTCTGGACAGAAGTCCCCTCTTCTCTGGTCAGGGGATGGGCCAGGGATGGGCTTCCCAATGGTAGCCCTCCCCTGCTGCCATCGGAGGCCCTGCTCACCAAGGCCAGGCAATCTATGTGCCACGGTACTACCACCAGTGTCCAGAAGCACATGCCTTCCTCCACTGTCACTCAGCGTGTCCTCTGTGGAACTCTCCCAAGTAAGCGGAAATAACTGGTTCAATACCCTTCACCCCTTCTTGGCATGAGTCCCATTTACTCAGAGGTAGGGGATGAGGGGAGTCCTCCCTCTTTCCCTCCCTCTCTTCTTCCCTTCCTGCATTTATGATTTATTAAGCTTATAGCCCTCGTTATATAACACAAGGTATTTTATAAGAGCTGTGGGAATGCGGCAGACTGTGGGCATGATGAGGACACAGGCAGGAAGCAAAGTTGGCTGTAGACTGGTGAACATGGGGGCCCTGGAGGATGGGCAGGGAAGAGGGGTGGGAAGGGCAGGCCAGGCGAGGGAGGGCCTGGGCAAGGTCACACAGGGTGCGTCGGGGCAATGGCAAGTACACGAGCATGCTGGGGGCCAAGGGCTCCGGGAGAAGGGCACTGGGCCAAAGGCATGGAAAAGCAATGTGGATGGATGAGATGCCAAGGTCAGGTTTTTGGACTTTCTCCAGCATCAGTGACAACTCACAGAGGGTGATGAGAGAGTAGAGATGAGGGAGAATTTTGGGTAGTGTTTGGTGACATGACGAGGAACACATGGGCCAGGAGACAGAGGGATCAGGGCAGGGGTCCATTCCTTTGGAAACAGGAGAGTGCCAACAGCACCCCAAGCCCCTTTTTTCCTACAGTCCTTTCTTCTTGAGAGGCTGGACTTTTATTCTATCCCCAGGCCGGCCCTGCCTTTCCTCCTTCTATTCCTTTCCATTCCCCATCCCTTTCTCCTCCCATGGGCAGCTCTGGTATTTAAGGAGGCTACTGGTCCCCATGGCAACTCAGACACACCAGACATCACTCAGGAGATACTGAGGGCAGCACAGCATAGAGAAAGGAAAGCTAGAGACTGGCCCCCACCATCCATTCACCTGCAGACCCCAGAAGCCCACCACTTGACATCCAGCCCTTAATTCAAGGAGACAGCTTCCGGGGGGAAAGTGGGGAGGTGGCCCTGGCAACTGATGCAAGACAGCTTGACGTTCTCATGTGAGGTGTGGCCAGTTATTTTGACAATTCTGTCTTGCCATGTCAGTTAAATGTTTTGTGCTGTACAACCTGCCTTCCCCCCCAAAGCCAGCAGGGGCAGGAGAATGGAGCCTCTTTTTCTGTGTGCGCTTCAGCACCTGGCACTGTGCCATTCTGGCTAGGAGCACAGAAATATCATTTGAATAAATGAATGAAGCCGGACTCTGTACCTGGGGGGGGGGGGGGTGTCTCTATTTGCATCTGAAATGTGATTAACTTTTTGCAGAGATCCAGGGGAGGGCTGTCATTCAAAGTCATGCTTTTGCTGATTCTCCTACTGCTGGAAATATTCTTTAAACCTCTCTTAGAATTACCTTTAAGGCTAGTTAACTAGCCACACAAGAATGGCAGTCTTATTACATTACAATCCCCCATGCACATGGAAGAAAGCGTCCTCTGTCTGTCTACAGAAGCAAAGGGAAGCTTAGGATGATTTTTTTACCCTTTTCAAAGAAGCCCCTTTGTGACTTATTTTATTTATTTATTTTACCTTCCAGATTGTCCATGATACTTTCACCTCATCTTATTCACGTAAGAGGAGAGAGGGTGTGTGTGTATGTGAGTGTGTGTGTGTATAGGTGTGTGTTGGGGGCACAGTGTTTGGAGGGTCAAAACAAAGATAGCTCTTACTGTGCTGGGCCATCACCATTTTCGCGGCATCTGGATCAATTTGCCCCAGTTGCTTTTTAAATTCTCAAGACTATCTTTCCATTATGAAGGTGGAGACCCCCTGTACAGTCTTCTAGAGAGAACAGAGGGCTTTAAGTCCTCGGGAGGTCTCTGCTTTGAAAACAGAAACTGAGTGGAAAGGTGCACAGTTATGATTGACGGAAAGTCGGTTTTCCTTCCAGCTTTCCAACTCGGAACACTGCCAGTCCAGCTATCAGGACTGAAAGCTCAGTGGAGCAACTTTGAGCTGACAGCTGCCTTTTAAAAACCCACAAAAATTTCTGCATGGCACTGCAGCTGACCAAGGCTTTGCAGAGATGACTGTTGCCATAGCAGTATCACCTAGAACTGAGGACAGAGACCCCTCATCCCTGCCGTCAGTCTGCTGCTGCCCAGGGCCTCTTTCTTTGAACCAGGGGCTGTGGGATGATGTGTCGTGGAAGCAGCAAGAGCTTCCTCCACTTTTTTTCATGCCATCAGACTGAGGTTCATCTGAGCAGAGAACTAATCCTTCCTTGGCACACAAGCTAACATCTCTTGGCAAAGAAACCGAGGTCCCAGCTCGTCAGAAATTCTATCTTCAGCAGCCATGAGCAGATGGATTGGGGTTTCTTGGGGTCAAGCATTTGCACTTGTCCATCTCCACCTCCAAACTGAATATTTATAGTAGAAAAACAATCTGTCGGATGGGAAAAGCAAGGAATCCTCATGGCAGCCTGGGGGTGGTGTAGAGAAAGCCCGTTGGGAGCTGTGATCTCCTTGGCTTGTCTGTGCTCGAGGCTTCTTGTCTTGGCCTCACTACAATGAGGCTTTAGAACCTGTGGAACATTCTCTATTACCTTTTGAGGGTTCCATTTCCACCTTTGCAAAGTGACAGAAATTGGACAGGATGATCAGGTTTAGAGCACTGGTGGCAGGCATAAAGCGACATGTCTCCTGCTAATAAAGGAAGATGAAGCTAGTAACTCAGTAACAAGTCACTCTTCCCCATTATGTTCTAGCTACAGCAAGCTTGCACTAATTCATTCATGTCTACACGTTGGGGACTGACGGCACATATTTGGGATGTAGGGAGCCAGAATTGGAAACATTAATTCTGGTCCTAGACTAGAGGAAAACCAACCCACTCCTGCAGGCCAAAATCTAGAGCTCATTACAAGGATGCTTCAACCAACTAAACTCACAAATTCTGTGTGGTGCCGGGAAGGGATCTTCTGCTTGGCTGCAAAATTTTAAAGGTAAAACAAAAGTAGAGCAATATTCTGAAATGTTACCTCATAAATTTTTCTTTATGGGTAATTCCTTTTCACCTTATAATTCTTTCACCTTTGAAACTAGACTATCAGGCAGGGGCTAATTGCTTCGGGGCACCATAGAACCTCTTGAGAACCAAGATGCAGGTTTTTTGGATTTGAGTTCTTGAAAGTGGAAGTTTGTTGTTATTGTTATTGTTGTTAATATCAAACTTAGGTTTGACTGTCAACAGAAAAGTCTTTTTTTTTTCTTTTTATTATTATTATTATTATTTTTTATTATAGATAAAAATATGTACCATAGATGTGGCCCAACCCATCACCCTCCCTCCACCCAAACCTCCCCCCCTCCCTTCCCCTTCCTTGGTCCTTTCCTCATAGTCCTGTGGTATAGTTGGGTTATAGCCTTCATGTGAAAGCTATAGTTTAGCTTCATAGTAGGGCTGAGTACATTGGATACTTTTTCTTCCATTCCTGGGATACTTTGCTAAGGA